>VVHJ01005590.1:46343-57400 GCA_015107715.1 Tylochromis polylepis
ACCCACCAAACCCCCCCCCCCCCCCCCCCCCCCCACACACACACACACACACACACATTTAGCACTTGCCTTTCTTAAAAGCCACGACAAAGTCTCTCAGCACTTCTGAGTCAAACTCCTCGGGCTCCATCGCATATTTTTTGCCTCCATCTGCCAGAATTCCCACATTCACTTCCTCTCCGCTCTCACTCAGGCCCAGGCTCTTCAGCTCCTCCGCATAATCCTCCTCATCAGCGATAGCAAACGTATACTCTGGGAAGTCTTTGGCTACCTCAAGCACCTTGGCCCTCCAGAACTGTGTAGCTGAAAGTGAAAGGAGACAAGGCAGCGTGTTACAGCACAGAACTCCTCCAGCATGAATTGCTGCTATTCACAGTAGTTGCAAGTGTAAACAGATGACTCCTCCACCCTACTCACCTTTCCTGTAGTCAAAGCTGAAGTCGACGCCATAATACACAACCACCAGGGGTCTTTTTGTGTAGCGTTTAGCGTCATTGCTTGGTTTTCTGTGTCCCACAAGAGGAATTACATGCTTTTTGAAGAACTCTTGCACGTCAGACACCACCGTCGAGTCCTGTGTTACAAAGAAGATTGTGTTGATGTCAAATGTTGTTTCCCCCCCCCCCCAACATAGCAATGCTGACATTTGCAGATCAGAGTAATGCAACACTCAAAACAACAGCTGCTGCTAGGCGATGCAGTGCATTTTTACACCAACGGTGACTGAATGAAAGCACAGCCATTTGCAATGCTGATGAGTTTCATATACACTGAAACAAAATTCAAATCAGTCACAACAATCTGTTGGAAGTGGAAGTAAAAAGACTGCACCTTGACTGCAAGTGTGTGAGACGATGGTTCGTGCTTTGAGCGGAACTTTTCAGGGTGGACAATGACAACGTGACCGGGAGAAACTTTGAGGAGTTTGGCCACTTCAGCGCTGAAGGAGTGACGGAAAGTGAAGTCCTCCCTTAGCGAGTTACCTGCAAGCCAAACAGCAGGGAATACAGTTAATACATATGCAAATCCCAAAGAACTCCAGAAAACTGAAGATAAGTGATATCAGAACCCTGTGGTGAGCGAAAAAAAAAAAAACCAAACCCAAAAACTATTTTGATGGAGCTACTTACAAGCCTCAATGTAGATGTCATAGGCTGCGTCCTGCTCACTGGAAAACACCCCGACTATGACAGCATCGTCACCATCTTTGATGAGCTCCTGGATTTGTTTTACTGCCTGCACCTGCTTGGAGGGAGGCCCAGCCTGCTCACTCATGTAGTCAACAATGCCTTTGGAGAATGGGGAAGACGTGGATCAGCTTTGGTGTAAGAAGAAAGGTAGCCGAATGTGCACACTGTGCTAAACCTCAGCATACATACGACACATTTGGTGACCTACCGTACTTTTCTCTGGGTCCGTTGTAGTCAAACACCTTGCCATTCCTGAAGATCTTCAGAGTGGGATAGCCGGTGACCCCAAAGCGTGAGGCGAGCTCGCTTTCCACTGTGGCGTCCACCTTGGCCAGAGGGATGGGAGGAGTGCGCTGGCTCAGTTCCTTGGCTGCCTTCTCGTACTCTGGAGCCAGACGCTTACAGTGTCCGCACCTGGATGTGATAATTAGTTTATTACTTCCCCCCTCAGAGACCATCACTCTACACTTTATGGCATCTAACTGATACTTCATAAACGACTCACCACGGGGCGTAGAACTCCACCAGGACGATGTCTGCGTTATTCACAGTGTCATCAAAGTTGTCCTTGGTCAGCACCAGCGTGGCCTCAGGAGGGGGCTTCCAATCCGGCTGAGCCACCTCTTTAACGCGCTCCACAATGGCTGCAGGAAACAGACAAAACTAATTATGCTGGTGCTTCATTTGTTTAACAAATATGCTCAGACTGGACAAACCACTCTTACCATTCTCTGTCCGCTCTCCGTCATAGTCCACAGGCTCCCCATTTTTAAGAATCTTGATGGTGGGATACCCAGACACATCAAACCTGCTCCCCAGACCACTGGCCGCTGTCGCATCCACTTTGGCCACAGGTATAGGAGGGTCATTCTCCTTGAGTGTCTGGGCAATTTTTTCATATTCTGGGGCAAACTGCTTGCAGTGACCACACCTAAGATATACCAAAAACAAAGGGATACTGAATGCAACAGGATGTAGACAGGAAGAGGCACGCTGTAAAGTTTGCATGGCTCATGGGTTACAGTTTGAAAACAATCAGAGCTTCTTCTGCTTCTCCAACTCACTCAGACTCATAAGGATTTAAGTTTAGGCACATCCAACTTACCATGGAGCATAAAACTCCACCAAGACCGTGTCTTTGCCCTCCATGAAGGTGTCGAAGTTGTTGTCGGTGAGCACCAGCACCCCGTTCTCTTCTTTCACTTCTGTATCATCGTCTTCATCATCCTCTTCATCGTCACTGTCCTCTTCATCAGTCTCCTCTTTGCTTTCTGCAACATCTAAACACCAAATGAGCAAGCAAACAGAGCACACACTGATTTCAGTCCGTGTCAGAGCCACCACGGCAGGGATTCATTTCCGGCGTGCATTCAGTGAAGACCCTAAACTGCATTTATTCAAGTGTGTTGACATTAGCAGTCCCGTTAGCTGGCATGCTAACACAACTACACTAATTAGCTCGTTAATTTCAACACAACAAACCAGCCTTCCTACTAAATAACTAGTTCAGCTGCAGGGCTGTACAAATGCCCACACTCACCCTCTTCACATATGCTGACAGTCGCGAAATGTGCAACGCCGAGCAGCACAATTAGCAGCAGAGCAAGCTTCTTCATTGTGTCCACAGATGAAACGGCCCCGCGTCAACCGCTAAGCACTGCTGCTGCTCGCTCCCGAGTAGCCGGCTAATTAACTTAGCTAATAAAAAAGGCTGATGAATGTCATCAAAAACACTGCAGGCTGCACAGACCAGCCGCCCGGATCAATACTGATATGTGGCGCCACCAACCTTTAGCACACCTTTCATACAAACTAGCCCTTCAGAACGTTCACAATCCACCACCCCCGCCTCCTCCCCTGGTCTGGAACTTGTCTGACTTGCCACGTCGTGATTGGACGCCATCATCGACTGTCCTCCAATCACACGTCGCCACTCAATTCCTGAGGCTGAAACGTTGACAGATACTATTGGATGCTTTTATTTACTGTTTTCTGGCTCACGGCAGTTTTTCAAAGCGTTTGTGTGTTTAGTTTCACCATTTTTAAAGTGGGTTTTTTTATGTTTTAAATGAGTGTTAACAGTACCTTAAATATGAGGTACACAAATAATTAATACTCATCGCACGGGAGTATTTTTAGCCTGATGTTTAGAGGATTTAGGGAGGAAATTATTTTCATCACAATCATTAAACAGGAGGAGGGAGAAGGCCTGGTGATTTGTCTTTACATGTTTACAGCTTCCTGTGTGGAAGACAACAGAAACCCATAAGGGTCATTTTCATATCTTACTGTTTCATCTCCATTTCTTCTTCTTTCGACAGTTCCCTTTAGGGGATGCCACAGCTGATCATCTACCTCCATGCATCTCACCCTCTCTTGTCACTCCAACCCTCTGCATGTCCTCCTTCACTACTTCCATAAATGTTCCAAATGTCCATACCAAATATCAACACTGCTGAAATCTGGTATTTGTATTGGACTGATATTAAGTCAACAGCATCGATACTTTGTTCAGTATGTAGCCCACTGAATTGTTGTCACTGTTGTTGTTGGTTTTTTTGTGTTGTTTTTTTTGTTTTAGAAATGAACAAGAATATGAAAAATGTCTGAACCTTTTTGTGTTGATTGTCTTGTCTATTTTATTCAGTTTATACACACATTTAAACAACAGAAGCTGACCCATTCCTGGTCTCCAAAAACACAGTTTCAAAATACACGAAATGCTAAAAGGTGTGTTTTATAGGAAGTAAAAATCACAGGGATTTCATTGTTAAAATGTGTTCAGAATTTGACCTGAGCTGTCCCTCTGATGCACTCATTTCTAGTCTTGTTTATTCCGGTCACTCCCAAAGAAAATCTGAGCATCTTAAGCTCTGTCACCTCCAGCTTAGCCTCCTGTCTTTTTGTAAGTAAGCAAAAATTTTATTCGTACAGCACATTTCAAGACAGACATCACAAACATAAAAAAGAGAAAAAAGAAAAGTTAACCAAACAAAAGTCTAAGAAGATGAGTTTTTAGCTGCTTGTTGAAAGAGACCACTGAGTTCGCAGATCTCAGGCTCAGGCTCAGGGTGATTGACTTCCAGAATGTGTGTAGTGAACAGCTTTGTCACTGCCACGGTCTCCAGATAACAGCAGGTCTCACTACAATCTTGTAAACCTCCCTTTTCACACTTGCAGCTATCCTTCTGTCACAAATCACCCCTGAAACTTGTCTCCACCTGCTCCACCGTCTTCTTCACCTCTCTTGTCTGCTACTTTGAATGGTTGACCTCAGGTGTTTAAACTCATCCACCTACACTTCACTATATTTTACTGGTCTATATTTAGGCTATTAAAAAAAATATACCTCGTCTAGATTCTAAACAGCCTGCATCATACTGGCGCTCTGTGCAGGGTGTACCCTGCCCCCCGCCCTGTGGTAGCTGGGAAAGGCTTCAGCCGCTCCATGACCTTGCTAAGGGCAAGCGGAAGAGGATGGATGGATGGGTTCCAAACTTTTGTGCTAACAAGTTAAAAAAAAGTCAAAATTTGCTACTTTACTATGCTACTACATTTTAGGTAAAAATGACAAAGTAAATGTATCTTTCTGTAGATAAACAAAAATATTAATAACACCAGATTTGTTGCTTCAAACACTTTATTAATGGCTTTTACCCACAACCTGGATACCAAGAAGAAAGGAAATAAAAGGTTTGCTGTGCAAATATCATACCGTAGTATTCCACACACCTTTACAATGGAACAAATATAAGAGTGAACAATGAATTCTTGATTTGCTATCTCCATGAGGAGTCTAGTGTTTATCTGGGACTGCTCTCCCAGGCTCTTCATGGACCAGAACTTTCACCACAACCTCTTGTGGTGAACCTGTATGGGCGGCCTGACTTTTGCCTGCTGACTCTGGGCAGTTTTTACCCTTTAAACTATCATCAGATGCCACGACAGAGATGGAGGAAGGGTTACATCCAGTCTGACCCCTCTGCTGCAGGATGTCCATGTTATCCTGGGACCTAGAAGTATTGTAGTTAGTCACATAATTACGTTATCGCCCTTTAGTACCTGCTTAAAAATAATGCCTACAGACTGGGTGGAGCCTTGTCCATTTCTGTTACCTGAACAGGTGAGACGCAGTTGGGGTTCCTCCCAGAGTTAACAAACATTGGTCATCTGAATGTGTGCCATTCACAATTATCTGGGACTTTGTGGAGCCCTAACAGAATCACAGAGTTTCAACAATGTTGGTTTTAAAAAACACATTGTGTGACTGTAAATAATCAAAGTATATTTGTATGGCACATATATAGACTGATTCACCTGTGAGTCCATGCTGGAGGGCTCTGGTGTGGGGGAGATGACAGGACTGTCCTCCCTGTAGCGATGGGCTTTGAGGTGCAGGCTGTCAGAGAGGGCGTTGAGTCTGAACAACAGTTCGTCCACTAAACTTTCACACTCCTCGAGATAATAGGCCTGAAACAAGGAAAAGTCTATTTCTATATTTGAAGGAGTCAAAATAATTCAGTCATACAACTGGCACATTTCTGGGAGCAAAACAAGAGTTACTGACCACAGTCTGAGTATTTTTTAAATCAAGCTATCTCTAACTATGTAAAGCAAGCTAACTGTTCTGCATTTCTTCTTCTTCTTCTTTTTTTTTACTGTTACTTACCCTCCCCTCTGTATGGCTATCATTTCGTGCTTCTTCTTGCCCAGCAGTCAGCTCAGAGACCCTCAGTCTGATGTAGTTTGCTAGTTCTGCAATGGTGAACAAATTCCTCCTGCTGTGAGATCTTCTGGCACTTCTAACCACGTCACACATCACACCAATCACCTACAAGAAAAACACGATTGTTACAGAACAATGAGGTGATCTCAGATAGGGTGTTGTCTATTACAAAAATCAACCTTTTGACTACAAGTTTTACAAAAAAAGAAACAAAAAACCAAAACCAAAATAAAACAAAACAACCAAATAAACAAAAAAGTAATAATATAGGAAACATGTACCACTGCTGTCCACACTACAGCAGACAGATACAGAAGTCCACAGGTAAATACGTTGCAGTCAGAGCGGAGGAGGCCACTGTTATTGCTGCCGGCTCCGAGACCCTGGTAGAGGACGCAGGGCAGAGTCCTAAGGAGGACGTGAATAGGGCTGACTGTCCAGGAGCTTTGATTGTGCAGCAGATGCCCCAAGCAGGATGATGCCATCAGCAGGATCACACCTGAACTCTAGCACAAGAGAAGATGCACATTTCTCTGTGTTTTAGTAAAACTCCAATTTGTAGTCATTTTGGCAAGAACACTTCTCGTGAAGTACAAAATTTATAAAATATCACCAATGTATGTGCAATGAATGTCAACTGCTTTATTTAGCAGCAAGTACTATGGCAGTGCTTGGAGTGAAGACCTTTCCTAAGAAGAGTTATAAAGTGTTTACCATTGGCCATAAAAGGCTTGAGAGTAAGCGGGCAAGGAGTGTAGCAGAGGTGGCTAAGGTCCTGTTCACCCTCAGCACAGCCACACACTTGATGGTGAGAAGGAAGAGCATAATGCCACGCAGAGTACGAAGAAACTGTAAAGGCAAACAGATCTCTGCATTCTTAAAATGTGCTCTAACTACAGTGCAAACAAGCCACTCATAATGATCGCCTCAAAGGGTTTATTCTTTATTTTTGAAGAGAAGGCGCTGTAAATTTCTCTCACTTGTTCCCAGGAAGCCAGGAGGCGAACGTCAACATGGCCTCTGTGGTTGTTTCTCTCCAGCAGCTCTGCAACTCCCATGATGACATTGGAGTGGTAAATGCGACACACATAGTACGCCAGTGTCGTTGTGAGCACACCGACCTGCAAAAGACAGAAAGAGGGAGAAAGCTGCGTTCATTCTGCTTCATGGATAATTTGACCTTCAGATGATATTTCTGTGTGTTTTGCTTCTCAGGATTGTTAGTCAAACAGCCACAGGTTACTTTATCCTTCCAGTGAGGTCGTTGTGATCTTGTTTGGATTAGTGTGTGTCTGACTGAGAGCTGGTGTGTGTGCCTGGTTCAAGCTCTGTGTTTCTAAAGTCTTACAAATATTTATGCTGAAATGATTATTTTGTCTCTAGCAGACTTACTTCCATCCAGCTGCAAGGTGTTGTCCAGTATCCAATCAGCCCTTGCTGTCCCATACTGGACGCTTGGCATGAGATTTGTATGAGAGACAAGAAGAGGAAGAGAAGCTGGTGAGAGGGGAGGAAGGAGAAAAAAATGTATTAAAATGTGTTGTAAACTTTAATCTGTAGCATCTTTTCAGCCCCAATCTAAAAGTTAGTGAAGTGTTTTACCTTGCAGACCATAACAGCATAGTCCCAGGCAGTAGGAGTGTGATACACCCTGGCTGAATGGACTTCCACAGAGGGCAGCAGGACACCGGTGGGGCTCTGCTCAGCGAGCAGTGTCACACTGGTGAAAAAGTTCGGTGCAGGGCTGTACAAGGTGAAGTGAGCCTTCAGGGCCACCGTCCGTCCATCCAGCCAGCCAGCTGAACGCAAAAGCTTCAGTTTTGATGCAGAATCAGACCTACAGGAGAGGAGCAGAAATGCTGTGATCATTATTTGGAAGCAAAAAAAAAAGGTGAGTTAATCAACAGTTTCTGTCGTGGAGCTCTTACTTTGTGTGGCCTAAGCCAACTGTAGCACTTGGTCCTGAGTAACAACCAAGGTGACCGCATAGCGTTGTTGGAGTCATAATGGGTACCTGGAAATTGTGAAATTTCAGAGTGTATAAGCTGGATGTTCTGCAAATATATTTGCAGCACAATATTCAACATAAAGTGCTGGGAACACAGCTAAAGTTCACAGACAGAATCTAGAAATCCAAATTTTACTGTGCCATTACAAGTTGAATAAATGTAAAGTACAGCATTTTTCTTTCCTACTTGTGAGTACTTATAAGTGCAGGAAGTCATGCATTCCTTAATGTAAGAAAATATGAAATATACTCATTCCATCTATGTTTCTATCAGTTGATCTTTGGTCACATACCTCAGTTGGAGAAGTGTCAGATATTTCAATCTTCTGCAGGACTGGCTCTCCAATCACAACATGTGGCTGCTGAATGACATCAGAATACCAAGGTTTGGTCTGGCTTTATGATGAATGTTAATTTTGAAGGCTCAAAGAGACGTGAACACGTGGTCAGAGTTTTCTTCACCAACCTCACCAACAAGTCCCTTAGGAGCTTAAAGTCATAGCTTACCTCTGTTTTGGCTGATGCGTGCTCGTACAGTGACTCTATCAGATCTGTCTGTGACCAGTTCCACCAGTCCGCATGCTTTTGTATGGACATAAATGAATTATCACGGTTCCTGATGAAAGATAACATCTGATTTTTCTCTGTTTTAGAAGTAAGTGTGAATGTCAGTGAGAGATACAGCAAGGGTGTGCGGGTGCTACCTTACAAAGTGTCTTCTGATAGCTCTGTTGAGCTGGTAATGTTCCCTGAATGAGCTGTCATAGCTTATACAAATCATCAGGGAAAGCATGGCGACACTGAGAGACAAATCCCTGTATGAGAAGGAAAAGCACTTAAAAGTCTTACATCACATAGAGACGGGTGCACACACATTCACAAAGGCACACCTCAGGGTTTTATGAATAAGAGCCTCTCTTCTTTTCCTCCCATGAGTTTTCCTCAGCTCTGTCAGAGTCGGTGGCCGTACAAGACCCAGGTACCGAGCTCGCCGTCGAGCTTCGAGCAGCTGTGAACCATAAATAACTGAGTTCACATTGCAGAAGGAAAAAAACAGAACAATATTAAACTCTATGAGCGTCTGGTTATTACCTTTTTAAGGTGTGAGCGTTGTTTGTGGGGAAAAGCAGACTCAGTAAGCTGCTCTTCAGCTCCATTAATGCCTCTGTGGCTCCAAAGTTTCAAAGCCTCGATATCGAATTCCCTCATTTTGAAAAAAATATGAAAGTCTGGTGTTTTCCTGTGCCAACAGGAGACAGCCATGGCCACTGCAAGTATCTGTAAAAGAAAAACATCAAGCTGACATTTTTATTTAAGGTTTATGCCATTATTTAGTTGTGTAGCTGATTATAAAAAGCAGGTATTATTTTACCAAAGCCGGCTGAATGATGAAGATGCAAGACATCAGGGCGACGAAAAGAGAATGCACCCAAAGCAGAACCTGGCCACTGTTAAATCTAACACATCAAAACGCACACAGAGAGGCTTCAACAGTGTGACACGACACCCGTGATACAATATCGTAACAGATAAAACGGCAGACATCGCATTTTCACAGTGAACATTTAAAGACGTCACATTTTCACTACCTCATTCCCAGCACTGCAGAAAGCACCAGGCAGGAGAGGGACAACAGCAGACACAGAGTCCAGGCCAAATAGAGACACCACTGACATGTTGGTTTTTCTCTCGGTTTGTCGATGGCATCATAATAGCTTCCTCTCTCAGAGGCACAGTCTGGTGAACATCGTCCTTGGAGAGCTTTCTCTTTCTGATCTTCATCTTTCGCCCTAGACAAACAAGCTCGTTGGGTTTCGTGAAACCTGCTGCTGTCAGGAAGGAATTCAGACTGTTTTTTGCAGGGTGCTTCATCAGCATTACTGTATGAAACTGACAGGAGGTCTGCGTCCTACAGCACAAAAAGAAAGGTCAGACGGTGATGTTAAAAGCTGTGAGAATGAAGACGAGGAGAAAGAGAAAGGAAGGGAAAACAGAAACGACTCCGAGGTGTAACCTGGTATTTCTGCATCCAGGATTCATCCCACTGCTGGAGGCCCCTCCAGGAGAGACGGCGCTCAAATGTGCTGTCACTTAGTGAGAGGGTGTCTGTGAGGAGATGATAAAATAAAAGGATAAAGAACAATTCAAGAAAGGATACAACAAAATGCAAAAAAGAGGCACACAGAAAACCAAAGTTTACCTTCAGAATATTCCTTTTCAGTCTTTCTAGCTTTCGCACGTTGGACTCGTGACCCCGTCGGCTGCACCGCACGCAGTCGAAACAGGAAAGACACCGCTGTCGCTACGGGCAGCACAGCCACCACGCTTACAAGTCCCGTTGCTACAGCACCAGTGGACACATCGACAAAACCCAACGCAAACAGCAGCTGCAAACACAGAATAAGTAGACGCATCACTGAGCTGTAGGTAAGGCGTTTCAGAGCGCTTGCTCACCACATCTTCAGCTTTGAGGGCTTTTTATCAGCCTACCTGATCATCTGTTTGTGCAACGATTACTGAACCGACACATGCGTACCCCAACAGCAGCAGCAGACACACACTTAGTCTTTGAGTATGTGTGAAGGAGCTGGGAGAGGGGCAGCTGTACACGGATACCCACGTATGGAAATCAGCCAAGTAGTCGGAAAGCTTGAGACGCAGTATCTGCAATTACACAGAGGGAGACCTGTGTAATTGCGTGTAAACGGAGAAGCCGAAAATAGTTTTTATATGAACATGAGTGTTGTACCTGAGCAAAGTTTATCCCCTGAGTGCAAACACGCAGCATCCTCTCCACTCGGCCATCGCCTTTGCTCGCAGCCAGCCAGCACCGGCCAGCAAACAGCCAAGAGCGTCCCACCACGTGCCCTCTGAGCACCTGAATAACAAGTCAAACCGCCTTAAAATTCAATTTTATTTTCAATTCAATTTTATTTATATAGCGCCAAATCACAACAATAGTCGCCTCAAGGCGCTTAATATTTGTACAGTAGATCGTACAATAATAGATACAGAGAAAACCCAACAATCATATGACCCCCTATGAGCAAGCACTTTGGCGACAGTGGGAAGGAAAAACTCCCTTTTAACAGGAAGAAACCTGCAGCAGAACCAGGTTCAGGGAGGGGCGGCC
>VVHJ01005592.1:11140-23169 GCA_015107715.1 Tylochromis polylepis
AAAAAAAATAAAAAATTTTTTTAAATTTTATTTTTTTCTTTTTTTTTTTTTTTTTTTTTTTTTTTCAGTCCTCATCTAGGATTTAAACATCTCTTCATGCTCTGAATAGACATCACCATAATCAATGCAGAAACTAACTTTAAAGGTTTGCAAATTCTTTTGGTAACTTGTATGAGGGTTTTGACTTATCCAAATCTGGAGATTTTTTTTCTTTCAAAGAGTTTTTAGCATGATTATCTTTATTGGAAACATTTTCATATGTTAAATTACTTCAACTTTCATTACTTCAACTTTCTTTACTTCAAATTACTTTCAAACAAGTATGCTTATGCAATGAAATGAAATGTCTGTTGGAGTCAAACTCAAAATATTCCAAAATTCAAAGGAACTTACTGCCAAGGCTGCTGTTTTTGAGTTCTTCAGACACAGAATAATTACTTGCAGTTGAGCATAAGTCGCGTCTAATGTATGCTCAGTGTGTAAGGAAAAAGGAAATATTGCATCTTATTTGTCCACAGGAAGGATTATAACCACAGTGTTCTCCATCTGCTTGTGCACGTTCACTAATAATCTCAGTGAGGTTACACTGTTTAACTTTGTTGTACTTTCACAGAGGACCTCTAGGTGGCCTCCTATCAACATAGTTGGAGCAGTTTGCAGGGAGAACTCCTACTACAGAAGGAAGGAGAACACTTTCAGACTAATGTAAGAGCTGCAAGCTTCATGGACACAGTGTAAACACAAGCACAACACAATACTGGAGCATTGGAAAGTTGACTTTAATGTTGGTGCAAAAGTTAGAAATCACAGCTTCTCTATGCTGTATGACTGTCTGATGTATAGGACATTCTGAAACTTCATATTTAAACTTAAAATTGGCTATTTGTTTCTTAGCACTCTGAAACCATATTATAAGTTGGAATTGTTCATGGTGCTATTGATTTATTTGAAAGTTTGTGGCTCACCACTGATTGTTTAAAATAAATTCTCCCCGTATCATACTTTGGTCTCAACTATGCATTTCTTTACATCATTATATGCCATATTTTGTTATGCAAAACATTCTTAAGAAGACTTATTTTTCTGTACTTGTATTGGTTTTTCTGTCTATCAGACTTGAGGATGGCAGTCAGTATATATTTGCAGCATCAAGCAAGAAGCTCCAGCTCGTCTGGATCAGAAAGCTCCAGAACTGTCCTGAATCTGCCAGCAGTGACTCTGACGACTCCGGGTGAGCGCTCACTCATGGTTGATCAGTTGTAATGGACTTAAGAGAAAGCTCTCAGACTCGGTGTGTTTGACTTTTAGATCATAAGTGATTACTCAGTTCAAGTGGAGAATATGAAATGTTTGAGATTAAGCAAATAGATACATAAATAAAAAAATTGTGTATCTCAGTGTTGTAAATGAAAACTGAAAGAATTAAAAGGAAAGAAATTTACAAAACGTCACTGAGTGGAAATTCTAAACTACAGATTTGTAAGTTTGGAAATTGTAGTTATAATAATGCACCTTTAAAAACTGAATAAGTGCAATACATATTACTGTATAACAAGTGGGATTAAACATAAGTGTAAATGTCAAACATGTAACCTCATCGTCTACAAGATTGGTGATATAACCTAAAATCACTATCACTCAATATTAATAAAAGCTGGTGATAGCAACATATTTTTGGTGTTATTGCACATAAAATTTTATATGAATTGTTCAGTGTATTCCTACTCAAATGGTCCTAGGAACAAGCTAGAGTGCTTCATCTCCTCTCGGATCTGTTGTCATACTTTGGAAAGTACAATCACTTTAGTAACAATAACAGGTTGTTTCAAATCAGAGTAACATAAATGGCCTGTCCGTTTCTATATTGGTTGTAATGAACCTTGCTAATAAGTGGTAAATTGGTAGGTAAATAAAATATACTATATAGTTAGTTATTTTACTTTTAACAACAATGATATTATAATTAATACTAGTCAGAAATTATCATTACAATAAAATAATTCGAAGAGATTTTGTGTGCTTATTTGGCTCATTGCTGAGCACATTCTCATTCCCTGGGTGTCAGATAATGCTGTTTTAATGAAAACTTCTGGTGTGTCAGAAATATGCACAAGTTGCTATATTACTGGTCCCATTGCACCATCTCGTTTTCACTTTAAACTCATTTTACTTTAACCCAAACCACAATATTATCCTAAACCTAGCTAAATGGCTAGTGAAAGCAAGAGCAAACGGTGAGAGAACGAGTGTGAGCAGTGAAGAAAACATGACAAAAACCAGGCTTTCAGGATAAGTCTTTTGATTTATGCCACCAGCTATTACAATTTTTAAGCTAATTATTATTAGATCTCAGCAGGTATGTTGTGCAGTGGTATTATTAGTGAAATAAGTAAATAAAATCCAGATTCAAAAGTTGTATTTTCAAGCATTTCTTGAAATTATCTGTAAAGATTTCTTCTTCTATAATATTTTGAGGTAGGCTATTCCAGAGTTTTGGGTCATAAAGTGGGAAGGCTGCTTTTCCCTATTTTCCTCTGTAAGGAGTATTGGATAGCAGATAACAGCTTGGGAATGGAAGATCTAAGAGTGTGTTAGGATATAGAGTGACATACTTTAAGAAATATAAGAAGGTTAAAGGGCATTTTGGATTTGATATAAAAATATTTTAAAATGAATTCTGTAGGATATTGTACAGGATATTATAGCAGTTCTCTGGACTGCGTCACCATGAACTCCTCACTTAGGCTGCTAAAGGGGAGCTTCAGCTTGTTCTGGCCATACAGAGCGATGCTGCTCAGGCTTCGTGGCAGTCCCAGCCACCTACGCAGAAATCTGCTGATCCTCATCTCAAAGCCTTCCACTGTTGAGATGGGGACTTCATAGACTAAGAGGGGCCACAAGATCCAAGGGAGAATTCCGTGCTGGTAAATCCAGGCCTTAAACTTGCCGGGAAGGCCAGATTTATCCACCACAGCTAGCCAGGTCTCCAGGTCTTTGTTAGTTGCTTATGTGGAGGCTACATCTTTCAAGCTACAGTTGAAAACCTTGCCCAGGTTCTTCATGGGTGCCTCGGTGAGTGATGGTATCTTGGTGGTGCCCAGTGAGAAGTAAAACTTGTCAGTAACCTTTCCTTTCATCAGCACAAGGGACCTCGACTTAGCAGGCTTGAAGCTCATGTGTGCCCAAGAAACAATCTCCCTGAGGCCACACAAGATCCACCTGCAACCTGGGACAGATGTAGTTGTCACCGTCAGGTCATCCATGAAGGCTCAGATGGGTGGCTGTCTGACTCCAGACTTAGTAAGGGGTCCCCTACACTGACCTTCTACAGATTTGACCAACATGTTCATAGCGAGAGTGAAGAGGATGGTCGAGATTGTGCATCCAGTGATGATCCCCTTTTCGAGCTAATGCCAGTCAGAGGTTGTTGATCCAGAAGAGACTCTCAGGTGGAAGTCAGCATAGTAGTCCAGGATGAGGTCTCTGAACTTCTTTGGGATGTAATGCCAGTCCAGTGCCTGTTCTACCAGCTTGTGGGGTATGGATCCATAGGCATTTGCGAGGTTGAGCCATAATACAGCCAGGTCCTTCTTATTCTCCCTGGCTTCCCTGATAAGCTGTGTGACCACGCCTGTATGCTCCAGGCACCCTGATACCTTTGGGATCCCTCCTTTCTGAACTGAGTTATCGATGCAGGAATTCTTCAGAAGGTAGTCTGCCAGTTGCCTGGCGATGATGCTGAAGAAGATCTTCCCTTCAACACCCAGCAGCGAGATGGTTTGAAACTGTTTGATGTTCTTGGACTTATCTTCCTTCGGGATCCACACTCCCTCTGCCTGTCTCCACTGGTTAGCTACCTTACCCCTCCACCAGATTGCCTTCAGGATCTTCCAGAGTCTGATGAGTAGCCTTGAACAGTTCTTATAAACCTTATAAGGTACTCCACTGGGCCCAGGAGTGGAGCTTGCTCTTGCCATTTTGACCACCTCCTGGATCTTCTTCCAGCCAGCTCTCCACATAATGAGACAAGACTGTGACAGTATTGCCACTTCACTGTTGATGATGATCACCTGAGAGGTAAGAGAGAGTTTTAGTAATGGACTCTCTCTCTCACTGCTTGTGCACACTGCGTCGCCTCTAGATGAAACTAACACAACTACAACTTGCATTTTAGAACTCCGCCCTTAGGGGAAGCCTGAGCTGCTGTGCCAGGGCTGTTTCACAAAGTGGTGTCCACAGACACCACCTAAGTGGCTGGGGAACTCTCTGTGGTTGCACATCGAGAGAGAGGGGTTGGCCCCCAGTGCAAGATGTACATCATGTATTTGGAGCTTCTAGCTGCTTTTATACCTCTCGAGCACTTTTGCCCTGTTCTGGTCCAGCATGTCCTGGTCAGCACCAGTGGTTTCTTGCATAAACATTTGTTTGTCTGCTTTGCTGACAGCCAGGTATAAAGCTTTACATAAGCAGAGGCTCTGCCACTGGATTTTGGAGGCCATTTCCCTAGCATAAAGTACCAAAGGTCTCTCCTTGCCTCCGTGTGTGAGACCACATACCACCAGGGGAATGGCAACCTTATGGGTCCTATTTAAAAGGGTTTATATGAGTGATATTGTCACAAACCCAGAGGGTTCATACGAGAGGTTGACCCAAAAGCAGACTCAAGAGCTGACTTACTTTTTGATCAGCCTTTATTTACACACCAAAACAAGGACTATTTGTGTACACACACACACACACCAGTGGAGAGGAGAGGAGAGTGGAGTGGGATCTCTGGTAAGCAGTTCTGAAACAGAGGAAAGGGTGGTTACTGACTGAAATGGTAGAGGAAGGGCTCTATAGGTGTGTGTGGGCTGAGGAATGTTTGCTTACTTGCAAGCAACAGCCAAGACGCTTCATGGAGGGTAACCAAGGGAGTGTCCAGGCAGGGAGCGAGCACTGGAGGTAGCGGGGAATCTGTTTCTGGATTCCGGAGGACTTCTGGTGGTGCACAGTGGGCAGGAGGGCAGGCAGGTAGGTGAGGTGAGTAGTTGATCCTTTCCAAGAGAGTTGCAGGTGAGTATTGCGAATGCAGCAGTAGGCGGATCTTGGAGGACATGACCAGGAACTGAGGCATGAGGAAACAATTTTTTTTTTTTTTTTTAACAGGGACTGAATCATGATTCTTAGAAGGCCTAGTTACTACTGAGAGGTAGAGTGAAGGAAGACGCTGGCTTTAAGAACCCTCCTGCCGATTAGCCGGTGAATGGGACTTAGGTGAGACACCAGGACTCCGCCCAAGAGGGTGAACACAAGAAACTCACCACCTCCAGCTGGAAAATCCCAGACACTCCCACGGACCATAAGAGCTATTTGTGCTGCAGCTAGCTGGTCATCACTGCACAGCAGTGGCATGCGGTGACTTTTAGAATAAGGCAAGGAGAGACAGTTTATATACAACAATATATATTTATTACTATATTATTGCTGTATTTAATTTGTTTTAGTGTTCAGCATCATATTCAGAAAATTAAAAGACTTTTTTATTTTTTATTTACACAAATGGAGAGGACAAGAAAACAGGAATAATACAGTTCAATAGCTTGAGTTTGTAAAATGTATTTAGTTCAGTTCAGTTCACTCTGAAATTGACTGTTCCAGTAGAGATTTTTGTATGAGAGCTGCAGGGCTGTTGAGGCTCTGCAGAAAAGGGTGGAACCTCAAGTTAATTAAACAATAAGCTAAGATCTTCTTCAATATAGTGTAAGGCAGTAGCTGTGGTTTGGGCGGGTGCAGGACTGATCTGATTTAGGTGAGGACCAATCAAGGCATCTGCTTGAGGAGAGGAGGGCTGTAGAGGCTGTGCAAAGGGCCCAGGTTCAAGGTCGTCATGTAGTGACATCATATTTTTTCCAATTTGGCTGAAGAAGGGAGGCATTGGCTGGCATTCAGTGAGCGCAACAGGGGAGGCCAGCAATTTGGATGGAGGGGAATTCTCCAGAGAAGCAAGGCTGATCAGGCTATATTTAGGAGTAGTGCAGATGTCTGTATTAGGACAGGAGAGCATATCAGGCTGTGGAGTGATGGGGAGGTGGTTAAGAAGTGACCACATGTCTTCCTGAATGTTAGCGAAACCAAAAGACTTTTTGGTGTTGAAAGACTGTGACAGGGGAGGCAAATGATGTGGATGGAGCAGAATATACAGGAGAAGCAGGGCTGGTCTGATTTAACTGAGGACCAGTGAACGAAGAGGAGGGCTGCTGAGACTGCTCAGAAGTGGGGAGGGGGTCAAGCTGTTGCACCACTGACGGCAGTGCTTCATCAGTGTCACTGACAAAAGTGGCCTCTTTCTGGAGCTGAACGCATGCAGCAGAGGAGGCCAGTGATGCAGATGGGGAGAAATCCATATAAGAAGCTGGGAGGACCAGATTTACTTGACACACAGGCACATCAACTGTTGTCTGTGTGTTCTGCAGCTGCACACGCTGACTGCTGGTGAGGCAGGTTGGTAACAGCTGGCTGTCTCTGTGGCTGCTCAAGTGGATCTCTCACAACTGAACAGGAAGAAGATGGCTGTGTCTGAGCTGGCCTCATACAAAGCCTCTTGGCCTGTTGAGCTTCCTGTTTAGGTTCGGATGCAAATGCTGCAACACAAATAAAAACATACTAAGTCTTCTTTTGTTAACAATTTCCATCTTCTTTTCATCACATTTCACATGAAAACATTGTAATTCCCAGAGATCTCCTCTCACCTGTGCTCGAGGTGCGATGTCGTGTTCTCTTCCTCTTTTTGCCATAAAAAAAAAACATGAGAATTTTCATCAGCTGATCCAAACTCTGTGCACTGATTGTTTCATAATTCAGTGTAGTGATGGGCACATGTATGAACTGTATGTTGGCATTTTGGACATGTAGTTTTCTTTGGTTATCCAGTCTGGATGTTCTGTGGCGTGATGGCGTCTCGCCATTTCAGCCTGATTAAAATATTTTGCTTGTTGGTCTTTAGAGAGGGACTTCCACTGCAGACAGACAATCGTGAGAACACACTGTCAGCATATACAAGTACGCAGCTACACTGTTACCACACATAACTACAGGACAGCTGGTACACATACACAAACATGAGCATAAAGCATTAACAGATGCATAAATATATGCAGAGTTACACACTTACCCTCTCTCCCACAACTGCATTTATGGCTGCACTGCCAGTTATGTTCAGTTCCACCATCACCTTTGGCCTCTGCTCCTTCAGATAAAGCAAGAAGGCGTTTGGTGGTTTCTTGATGTATAGCCGGTCCTCATCCTGTTGGGCTTCACATTTACTTTTTCTACAGGAATAAAACACAGACTCAGAGCATGTGTTAGCATTGTGTACAGCTGTGAGGAAAGTAGTTCGAAAACATGAGTAAAGCTGTGAAACTGAATGTAAGGAGGCACCATTAAAGGAAGCTGATCACAATAATTCATGCAGACATCTGCAGACGAAAGACTGATACCACACCGTGCCTACACAGATACAGAGACGGATATGAGATAACAGAGTTTATGAAGATACAGATGTTCAGCAGCTGTGTTCACTGATGTGGTTGTGTGTTTTACGTACAGTTCTCAGCAGGACGCAGGTATTGGATCACGTTTTCTGGAATCTTGAGGACATTACGCTTGAAACGCACAAAACACACAACAGATGATGAGACAAGCTGCAATACTATGATCTATCCACTCAGTGGAAGAAGTGATCAGAGGGAGGAGAAGATGTGGATAAAACTACATTCATACATAGCTTGACTTTGCTCTCCTGAGAAATTCTTTGGAATTTGTTTCACTGGCAGTGACTAAGTTTACTGTTCAGCAAAGCTTCACACCACAGTTATACAAGGGTAAAATACAAGGAAGGTGAGAGCAGAGTGATTTTAGAGTCAAAACTGTTTCTTTCATGTGGCCTGAAGCATCTGACAGTTTTAAGCATCTTTATCAATAAAACTCTGAGACCTGTCACTACCTCTGGGTGTCTCAGCTGTCCCTGGCTGACTGTAGAGGTGAGCTGGCACAGTGGTGGTGTTAGTGACCATGAGTTGAGAACCTGCTGCTGAGACATAGGAGGAGCTGTTTCCGGGAGGGTGTGGCTAACAAATTCGCAGGTGTTCCTGTGGGGAAAGGAGGCGGAGGTGGAGGGTTGAGTGTTTGCCCCAGAATGTCAACTGTCACATCTTCAAGAGTGGAAGGTGCTCCTTCTGACTGCATTGTTTCCAAAATACGGTTCTTTTCATCCCCGATGTCCATTTTAGAGACAGATGGGTTGAGGGGATCGCTCAGAAGAATGAGAAACAGATTCTGTCTGGGATCCTGTGGCACACATTCATAAGAGGTTTTGCTCCTTTTTGACTGGGTTCTTACATCTCATATAACACAGAACTAAACTAAGGACAAGTATTATGTGGGAACAAGGTGTGACTTAACAGTTAAAATCAGTTAGTTTTAGAGTAAATGTCATATTAAAATGTGATATTTACTGATGATATGATATTTAAAAGTGTTATATTTGTAAACTAATTAAAAACAAACTGAGAAATATTAAAAAAATCTAACTAATTAACACCCCAAACTATTAACTCTGTTAACTCTCATGACTTCACTGCATATATATAACAGCAGTTGTTCTTACTTTGTAACACAAACAGTTTAAAAAGATAATGTACTGTTTCATATGCAATTACAGTTATATATAATATAATGAATGAGTTTCAGTTGTTTACCAAAAACATTAATATATATATATATATATAAATTTTTTTTTTTCAAGAATCTGCATCCATTATTAGATAATAAGTATTAGTATTGCCCATATCCTTGGGCAAGATACTAACCCCATGTTGCTCTCTGATGCATCCATCACAGTGTGAATGTTAGATAGTAAGCACTTGGAAACAGCTTAGAAAAAAGTGCTTGTGCAAATGGGTATGAATTGAATGTACAAGTTGTGTAAAGCACTTTGAGTGCTCAGAGTAGAAAAGCGCAGTCCATTTAGCTTTTACCATAATGGATGCAGATAATATTCAACAACATTAACAAGGTACATGAGCACTTAAAATGTAATGTTAATTAAATCTAATTCTGTTTACTTTTAGTTCTACATCAGCTTAACTAGTTACAACATTAAAATAATGACTTTTGTGATTTAAAACCTGATTAAGCTGAACTGTACTGCAGAGGGAAATAAAAAAACTGTAGTAACAAGTTGCTCTGCAGATTCAAGTTTTACAGGCATTCCTGTGATAAACTAATACAATATGATGCATTGTTGAGATGAAATCACCCCAAAGTTTGATTAAAATGTACCAAGAGTGTGCTGTATTAAGGAAATTACTGCCTACAGGTTTATTTTAAATACTGCAGATATATTTTAAAGTACATTTTTCTGATAATACCACTGCACTTTTTGTTTAAACTTTAATAAGAAACTTTTTTTTGTTTTTTGTTTTTTATACATGATGTGAATTACTTAGTTCACTGCTCCATCACACAGTAGCTCAATAATTCAAACATTACTTTGTACACTTTGTTTACATGTTGAAGGACACAGTAAAACAGGAAACATATCGATGTAGAAGAACTAATTGTGTGGCTTAAAGAGTCAAGTGTATTATTTAGATGTTCCACTGTATCAGCCAAAATGACCTTAAAACTATGCAATAAGTACTCACCAACAATGTTCAGTGATGGTTCAGTTCAGTGTTTTAAAATGCTGTTTAAAAGTAAAGTTTTGAGGCTCTGAAGAGTACTGCAGTGGTGAAGTGAATGGTGCCTAAAGATTCTGTCTTTATGTGTCAGGCTCTATAGAATGTTACCGTTTAGCTTCACCGGGTAACCAAAACATTCCATTCCATTCCTGTCTGTTTCCTGCATCTCTTCATCCACAGTCATCATCATGGCTGGATCAACCTTCTCAGGGACCCCAGGGCAGATAGTTTTTGTTGGGCCCCGACTGACCCCACAGTACATGTCAGGGTCCTTATTCCCTTAGTAACCAAATTATAAGCACAGACACGAAACCATTCTCAGAAAGGTTCATGCTTTTTTTCTGTTTTGAGTGTATTGACTATTTCTGTTACATTATGCAAAAACTCCATCAGTTATTGAAGGAAACAGCTGTCGGATATTGCTTTACTGTTCTTTTATAAAGGATAAGTCCTACATTTCCTAAGGTTCTTCATTTCAAACACATACTGATGCTTAATAAATCAAACTTCATAACAAATATAATCTAAAGCAAAAGTAGATAAACTAGATTCTGACTCAAACTATGGAGTGCATAGCAAGTCTGCTTTAGTTTAGTGGCAGCTCACAGGAGAATGACCAAACCGATTGAGCTGATAGGTAGACAACTGCAACTCAAATAACCACTCATTACAACAGAAATATGCAGAAGACCGTCTCTGAACACACACGTCAAACCTTGACACAGATGGCTACAGCAAGCACAAGACCACTTCCGATGTCACTCCTGACAGGAAAATGACTTCAATTCAGTTCAATTTTAATTATATAGCACCAAGTCACAACAACAGCTTTATATTCTAAGGTAAAGCCCCTACAATAATAGAGAGAGACGATCCCCTGTAAGCAAGCATTTGGCAACAGTGGGAAGGAAAAACTCCCTTTTAACAGGAAGAATCCTCCAGGAGTACCAGGCTCAGGGAGGTGTGGCCATCTGATGGGTTGGGAGTGAGCGTTGGAAGACAGGACTAAAGACATACTATGGATGAAAGCCAGGGATTAATAATAACTAATGATGAAATGAAGAATGGTGTGCAGTGATTTGTAGAGAGAGGCAAGCCGAGACAATTGCCCCCCCAATACACACATACAAAAACCTCTTCCAGCACTATTTACCTATTTAACAAGATAAAATCGATCAGATTAAAACATACCGTTTATGCTATCTGTCTGCCTTCCTGGCTTAAGAACTGTAAAATATTACCTCTAATATACTTGATAATAGATATCTGAGATTCTATAAATTCTATATTCTATAAATCACACTTTTGTGGTGATTGTCTGTTTGTGGTGAGGACCAGGTATTGTTGAAAAAAATCAGTTCATGAGCTCAAAAATACTGGCATACGTCTTAATTTTTCATAAAGTATGTTAAAAATATAACTTACCCAGCTCCAGATGGACACCCCGTCAGAGGCAGAGACAATGACACTTTCCCATGGCACTAAAGTAAGAGCAGCTTTCAGCTACAATAGCCAACTGTGGCCACAAGATGGCATTAATGTAAATGCTGGATGCACATATTAGTTAACATGCAAGGAGCTTTATGACAGTGCTGTCTGAGGTGAATGGAGAAAGATCGCTTTACTTTGGTACATTTTTATTTAAGTCTATTTTTAGATTTGACAACGCAAAGATTCAGTTATTACAAACCTCCAAATGTCATGTGACCTTCAGGTTAGCTCAAGTATGTAGCGAGCTTCATGAAATGTGTTTCCATGGCTGAGCAGCTTACATCACCAAGCACAATACAAAGTGTCAGATGCACTGATGTAAAGCACGCCTCCATTGGTCTCTGGAGCAATGGAGACATGGTCTCAGTTGGAGACCGTTCTCACTCCTGAGGCGTAACATAGCGACGTTTTGTCACGTCCCAAGGCGTCAAATGTTACACGAAAGGTAACCGTCCGCGTCCCTATGATACGCTCCGGATTGTGGATGGAATCCATGAGAATGACGCTCCCAGCGGTAACACAGAATCCAGCCGTGTATTCCAGCCCTAACCCTAACCTTACCCCTAACCCTAACCACAACCTTAATCCTAATGTTAACCACAACCTTAATCGTGTCAGATAGTGTTTTCCAAAGCGATTCATGATGAGAAAGTAAAGAAAAATTTAAAAATGTACATATGTAGATTGATTCTAAACAGTTGTCATGTTTTCGAACGCGTAACACAGAGACGTGTTGGGTGGCCGAAAGCGTAACATACTGACGATTTGTCAAAAGCGTCGGTATGTTACGTTTTGGGATGAGAACGTGTTGTACAG
>VVHJ01005602.1:8338-18663 GCA_015107715.1 Tylochromis polylepis
TGGTCATTTTTTTTTTTTGGGGGGGGGGGGGGGGGGGGATTGTCACATGTTTACCTTTCTCTTGTGAGCATTAGTGGTTCTGAGAGTCAGGTGTTGTCACCTTTAAAAAAATCAAGCAAACAACAAAACGTACCTTACTTGTGCATTACATTATGATTCAGCTATTTTACAGATCTTGTAAAATGTGTGATCCTGGAGGAGCCGACTGATCCATCCTGTGTTTGTGCTGCAGCATGACAACAAACCCAAGCATGCAGCCAGAGTCATAAAAGAGCATCTTTAGCCACAATGAAAACAAGGAGCCCTGCAACAGATGGTAGGCCACTCACAGATCCCTGATCTCAACATTATAGAGTCAGTATGGCATAACCAGAGGAGACAGAAGACAGCTTGAGGGTAACTTTCTGGGAACACAGATGTGGGTTGAATGTTGCCTGGATTGTCCTTGTGTCATACATATATTGCTTTGAAGCAAGCTAGTGGAATTATCTTATCTTTTGAAATGTTTTGCATGGCAAAGACTCGTGGATTTAATATCAGGAATAACAAGCAAAAGATTACATACATTTTGTATCGTACAGAGCGTTACCCAACACAGTTTGTTTTGGACTTTGCTGTTCCTCCTGAATTTAAATTATGTGTTAGTATTCTCTTATGTTGCAGCTAGTCACTGTTCAAAAGCAGGTCAATGTTCAGCAAAATGTATTACATATTAGTATCTTGGGTTGCAATAAAAAGAAATGCTCCACTTCTCATCTACTGATTGTGTATGTGCATCAGTTTATCTGGTGGATCTTGAAATGCCGCCAGTTCCA
The DNA here is from genome assembly GCA_015107715.1 of Tylochromis polylepis. Classification (NCBI taxonomy): domain Eukaryota; kingdom Metazoa; phylum Chordata; class Actinopteri; order Cichliformes; family Cichlidae; genus Tylochromis; species Tylochromis polylepis. The sequence continues at coordinate 9,154 of VVHJ01005602.1, forward strand.
GTGTAGTAACAGGCAATTAGGGCATCTTAGTGAAGTTGTCACTAAGAAATCTACTTTCTTCTGTTGACTGATCTGCCTAACGATACTGGAAGAATTAATTGAGTCAGTGGAGATAAATGGCTCTGCACTGACCATCAAGTGACTTTCAAACCATTGATTTGTCCCTTATCTTGGCTAATAAGATGCTGTTGCTGGCAATGGTTATTCAGACCTAAGCCACTTTGTGTTACCTTTTGTCATGCGAGGTTTCTCTTTTATGGAGCAATGCGACTATACTGGTGTTTATAAAGCTTAAAGTGATTAAAAACTGTCATAGAATAGGATTCGATGGCTTACTGGGATACTATTTGATTTTGAGGCAAGTAGCCAAATGTCTGCTGTACAAAAGGCCTAAATAATGATTTAAATACCTATATGTTAATTGATCTTTCTTTCTTTCTTGGATAATATTGTGTTTCTATTTGTGTTTTCCAGTTTTCTAATCTTTCCTAGGAACACTACGTGCTTGATAAACATATAAATACTATATAAAATGACACAATTAGAAAATATGGATATTTCTAAAGAAAGTTTAAGTGCTCATGAAGGTGAAAACTGAAATATAGTACAGCGAGGAGCTTTCAGTTGAACAGCATAAAGAAGTGAAAGTGACATTTCAAATACAATAAGTGAAGGTTTCCCTTCTGCACTTTGTATTCAAAGACACTCATTTAAATTATAAACTCATTACTTTTCTCTGTGGTGCATTTCATTTAAGAGGTGAGGTGCAGGTGCTGAATTGATGGAATGCACTGAAAGACATTTCAGCATTTTATCTTTTCATAATGCAGCAGAGGCAGCCATGACACCTAACCCAGATAAATACTATAATTATCAGTTCTGCCTCTCACCGCTCACCCGTCTGCCGATCGTCTGTCATATCCATCATGCCTACACAAACACATGCATGCGCACAGGGTTTTGATGTGTCAAATCTGTATCAATCATGGCAAGTCAAAGTGAGATTTAGTGCAGCATCCTGTTGGGGTAACCACACTGTGGGAGAGTCCATATTAAACTGTCAGCTGAAGTGGGCCAGATTGTGTTAGGCCAGTCTATCCATTCATCTGCGCTAATGGTTTTTTATGCCTCCATCCATTTCATGAATGGAAGAGGGGTGAGGAGAGAGGAGGACAGGTCCCTGGAGACGAACAGAGGTGAGGAGTATAGGGAATGAAGAAAAATTGAAAAGTTAGAAAAAGGAAAGTGACTAAATTATAATATAGATAATAGAGATGTGAACAAAAGCATAGCAGAAGAAAAAAGCAATCACAGACACAGAGTATATAGAAAAAAAATATGTGGGTAAGCTTTGACACATAATGAAATAGGGTAATTTTGCTCACTATATGCAATTAACTACATTCTTATTTCAACATTTGCCACTGTTTTAAATGAGCAAGCTCACAGCTTCTTTTTTAATAGCAATATGGACAAAACAAGGGCTAATGAAATGAAACTGGATGCCATGTACAGCAGCTAGCAGAAGCTCTACTAACAAGGCTGTATGGTAATGAGCTTGAGGAGGTGAAAACACACATGCATGAGTGGACACACCCACCCCTCCTCACGCACAGATACACATTACCTCAGCAAGCTCTCATTTTGCAATGACCACTTTTAAGAGTTTGTTGCTATGGCAACACCGTGATTTATTTCCCAATTAAGAGTTAGTGAACTTGTTCGCTTACAACCACTAATATCACTGCACATAAATTACCTTCAATGCAGTCTATTTCCTATTAAAAACAAAGCAATATCACTATCTTGCATCCTCTAAACGAGCAAACTTCTGTACAAAGAGTTTGCTTTCTTGTGAGTTTATTGTACAGAAACAAATATTCTGTAATTATTGTGTGCTACTTATAATTGGCAATTATTGTGTTTGCAAAAAAAAAAAAAAAGATGAAATTCAGCAGGTTTCACATCCAGTAACAACTTTTTTTCCATCCATCTAGCTTGAAATGAAGATAAACAATATATGGATGGATGAGAGCATCACCAGGCAGGTGGGAATGTAATGGAATCAATTAGGCAAACAGTTGTGATTTATATTCTGTATTTATAACAAAGAAAGCTTAATTTAGTTTATTTTGCCTCCATACTGCTGTCATTTATTTTTCATGTTTATGATGATAACATATAAATCCTTCTTCCTTTTCATGAAAAAGTAAGCATCGGTGCCTGCCTTTCTGTTTTTCCGTGTCAATGGTATGGCCATGTAAAATATGTCTGAGAAAAACTGCAGGAGTAACTGTTCTTCTCTAAATGTAAATGCACATATCAGTATGACTATATAAACATTAAGAGAATGTTTATGTGTGTCTGGCTGGAGGAGACAATGCATTTCTGTGTATACTTTGTCATCATGTTAGCATGAACAATCTATGGCTCTATAAAGGAAAAAAAGACCCTTGCTTGCTCAAGATTGCAAATAACATTCTTCTGTAATGAAACCCCTCTGTTCCTCTTTCTATTTTCTATTCCCCTCATTCTCTCCCACTCTTATCCCTCCTCGCTGCAGTGTTCTTGAGAAGTAGAACTTGTCTGGCCCTCATTAATGTCCTTGGCATTCGCTTGGCTTTGCATCTCTCTCCCCAGCCTCTTACAGCTTCATCCCACATTCTAGCCATGCCATCCTTGTAGCCGCAACACTAGCAGGCTTCAACTGCAATTAGTACTTATGTCATCACACATTCACAAGCACACACACCGTAGAAGCATTTAGGTCGAGAAATTTTTTGTGTGCACTTCCACCCTTTCCATCCTTTACCCCTGCAGCCCTCTCAGTAATGATGGACTTGTTGGACATTAATTAGACTGAGTTAATAAGCATTCAGCTGGTCCAGGAAAACACTAGGATGCCATGTTCCCTTCCATTAATGCTTTATTATAGGCCTCTCTACTTTAAACTCAGTGGAAGACTGACACTATGTAGCACCAGTGGGGTATTATCTTATTTTATGACAGGTTTATCATTGGTTTTTGTTGAAAGAATGCAGAAAGGGTTGCTTGCTGTTTAGGCATAATAGCACTTTGGTGATTAGGTAAGATAAAGTTCCTCATGAACACTGATCAAAGTTTGCTTTTCTTTGTGTTATGTGGTGTACTGGAAGCCAGCCATAAAAGGACTGTGTACTGCATAGTGTTGATAAGTTCTATCGCTCTGTACAATCTGATACTGTTTGTGGCATTAGCTTGCAAAGGCTATAAACTGTCACAGTATCTTATTAGCTCCTGTAAGGGTCTTTCTTTTGGACCCCTATCACGGAATTCGGAAAACTAGGCAAAGTCATTACCGTTTTCACTTTTTCAATCTCTCGCTCGTTTCATGTTCTGAGATCACTCCTTTATCCCTCACATTCTATTTTTCATCACAACTTCATCCTCATTCATACCCTCAAACACTCTTTAAAGTTGAGGAAATGAGACCCATGTCTTTTGGAGACAAAAAAAAATAAAAAATGAAGTAGGTCTGGGGTGATCACCAGAAAGTTTTTGACACGAAAAATCACCCTTAAGCTGGTGTTGAATGTTTTAGAGCGAGCTGGTCTCTTATTCTGAGGGGGATAAGACAGCTCTCGTGTCTGCTTGTCTGCCGGGGCTTTGGAGGTAGAGGAAAGGCAGCTACCTCTTTTGCTCTTCCCTCTCATCTCTTCACACTAATTAGAGAGAACTGGTTTTAAATCTTAGTGAGGACACACATCCTCGGCCTGCACACAGGTGGGTGCGCGTAGTCATGTGTATTCATCAAAGCTTTTCATGAAGAGCCTGTTTTTGTCTAAATGCAAAAAAAACATATTTTAGGTCAACATTTTATTTGTGAGAGACATGCTCGTACATAGTGTGACCATTCTGTGTGTATGTGTGTGCTCGTGAATATTGTTCAGTGTGGTGGCAAACCACCGCAGGCGATGATAAGGATGAGGCTTAAGAGGTGGGCTCTCAAGCCTAATCACTGCACCCATTTCAAAGACGAGGATGCCAATTAAAACTGATAGGGCTCAATATAGGCTTTTGGGCTGCCACAGTGAAGAGCAACACTGCCAACATGAAAATCAATCCCCCCGTCTATGGGTTAGGAGATGAGGTTAGCCAGCCAGTGATCTGAAAGGAGTCTCTGATAAATATGCGGGCTCTATAAGGAACTGCAGTGGGGGCAAGAGGAATTGACTTGGGGGTCATGGAGAGAACACAGAGATTTGTAAGTCCCCAATCACCATTTGTGTGTGTCAGTGTATGTCTGTGATCTCCACTTCAGAAAGTGGGTGGAAAAGTGAGTTAGGGGGTCTTTGATATATATAATCACTGACACTTTATTAGGTACAGGTACAGATGTATATCTAATGCAATCCTATGCAAAGTACATTCTTCTGTAATTAATATAGAGATCAAAGTTTTCAATATTTCACCCTTTCTTGTGGGTTGATATGGTGGAGGAAACATGATCTTTATAATATTAATGCAAACAGTAGTAGAGTTGACAGTGGCAGTGAAGTAAAAAATGTGGAATAGCTTTGGTTTCACAGGTGTACCTAATAATGTGGCTAGTGAGTGTATATATGAGAGTAATAAATTGGAGTGTGATCATCAGCTATTAATTATGAATATTTATCTGCCACTGAGATCTATATCATATAGCCATTTTATGTAAGAAGAGAACTGGATATGCATATTGGTCAAGTTACTGGAGCAGTTTAAAGTTTTGGGAAGAAGTGAGAAATTAAGCCATCTAGCCACATAAATGGCATCTATACATCAGGACGGTATTGATCTTCATATCTAACCCTCAGGCAAAAGGTGAAAAAATTTATACCACAAAATGCAAGATAATTATTTTAATATAGAGACATGGGAATGAAACATCATCAAACATTAGACATACAATTAAAGTGGCATCAATCACAGAAAAAGGACAGCAGCAGTATGTAAAAATATTTCATTATAAAGGACACTAATCATAGTAATGGAATGACAATAAACATAAACCCAAAAGCATGCACATTTTCTGAACAACAGATTTTTTTTGGGGGGGGAATATCAGTGTCTCAACATTTAGGGTTTAGAATCATGAGGAATTGCAAGGAATTATCTCACTGACTTAAGCTATGCACTTTCCTGCACTGTACAAGTGCTGTAGGTCACGCTCTGCTCTGGCAATTTGTGGCAACGTCCAATATCTTGCAGTGCATGTTTGTGTGCTTGCACAAATGTGTGTGAAGGCTAACGCAATCTGACAAGCTGATAACATATTTCATGTCATATCGTTTGACATCATTAACTAATAAAGATTGATTGCCCTTTGTTCCCTGTCAGAGTGTTTGTACTGTTGCCCTGCTGCTGTTTTAGAGAGTTTTTGTGCATATGTGTCTGCGAGAAAGAAACAGGCAACGAGAAGGAGTGTTTCTGAGAGGCTTAAGGCTTTCCAATCCATAGATCAGATGGTGGTTGGACCCAACCCTCTCCCATGATGCTCTGCAGGCGAAAATCTTTGAAATACTCTAGCCGGTGGCTAGAAGACAGAAAGACAAATTTAATATATTATGCATAAAGTGGTGAAATACACATTTATATACATGTAATTTTAAATGACAAAGTTGACTAATGTGACTCAAAAAGGTACAAATTGTGGACTGGACTGAGAGTACCTTTTGATCTATGGCTATTTTACAACTTAAAGGTGCAGTATGCAAAATCTCATCACTAGATGCCGGTAGATTGCAGTTTCCTGTTTCCTTACCCTTCCCAATTCAAGTGCATAATTCATGTTTGCTATAGGACAAACATGTTTTAGTCAGCCGAGAGAGATCAAAAACATTAAATTTGGATTGAACGCCATAATAGCCACGGCCAGCCAGCCGACATATTTCTGCTATTGTTTGTTTTTGCCACGCAATATTTTAACATATTTGGATAATATCAACACATAGCAATAAATCAGGAAAAAAAAGATATTTGCAGAGTATTTTTGTGGTATTTTAGGTTTTTGACCCTAAGACACCTCAAAAATTCTGGCTGCTGTTTAACTATTTTGAGTGTAGGCTGTCAGTCCGCTGTTAACCTCAGCTTTCAATATGTTGAGTGTCCTAGTCTATTTACTCTGGAGGAGGCTGTAAAACTTTGTGAAAGGAGTATTATACGATTCAGTGAACTTTCAGTGAACTTTTCTCTTGGTAAGCGGTGCTGTTTGTGCCAGTTAGCTGCTGTAACCGGCATTAGTGAAATTTGCTTTGAAGTGGATCTAAGATTGTTGGACTCGGACAGATAGCAAATAAATTGTCATACAATGTGAGAATGTAATCAACTGGAAAAGCATAACTTTTAGAGCCTACATTAGCTGGATTAATGTTAGCTTATAACCAGAATAAATAAGCATTTTTGTTCATGTTTTTGTGTGTTAGAGCCCTGATTTCACTTCGTGAGATGAGACTTTAGTCGAGGAGGAAGACAATGAGGTGGAAATGAGGGAGGAGAAAACAGTGGTGAAAAAGGCAGATGAAGAGGAGGAGGAGAAAGACATAATGAAAATATACATGTGCAAATGTTAAATAGTCCTATGCAGTTTGAAACAGCTATTTATGACATTTGAATTCATAGTAATTTATAGGGCATACTATGCATATGGACAATCTCTAGCCACGTATATAAAATTTGATTAGATGGAACGGCGATTTCCATCTTGGCTGCTGTTTTCAAGATGTTGGGATGGCTTCCATAAAATAGTGGCTGCTCTTATGTATTTTTTATATATTTTATGTATATTTATTAGTATAAAATATATTTTTTCTATTAAATTAACTAAAAAGATTACTTACTGTACCTTTAAAAGAATATACAAAAAAGGAGTGATTTTGCACATGAACCTCTTTTTTCTCAGTTGCAAAATGTCTCAGTGCCTCACGATAGCACCATTATAACACAAAATGTCTGTGCACATGACCTATGTCACATCAAACTTCACTTGTAGAAGTCAGCATACTCACAAGTTAGGCATTTGTCCTTCCACTAACTCCTCCTTGGGGATGGGATAAAGAGCCTCATATGTACGATTCTCTCCTGAGCCGTGGATCGCGTAGGAATTCATTTTGTTGACATTGGGAGGGAAGTATGTCCAAGGGATGAGAGCCTCACCTGTCCATCTGTCTCCTGTGATCTTGGTGTTAAATACCATGGGCAGCTGTTGCTGGAGAGAGAAATAAAAAATGTAAGAAATATCCCCTAAACCCCAAAAAACCCGCCATACACAGCCTACCAGGAATGCTTGGCCGACTCCTGACAGTAGTAATATCAGGTGTTGTCCATGTCTAAAGCAAAAACACAAGGAAGATGTGTCATTGTTTAACTGTGTATAAACATATGGCTATATATACATGGGCAGAACAAGAGCTCAGCTTTGTACTCACGGACAAAACTCCACCTCCAGGTAATTTTCTGTAGTGCTATCAAGGAAGAAGGTCTCTACAACTGATGAGATAAAGAAAAATGAAGCTAAGACTTTTAATCTCACATTAATAAACTGCTTTAACTGTGTTATTAACCTTATCAGCACTTATTCCAAAAAAAAGACAAAAGTAATAATTAAATAATTATTCAGGTCATTCATTTTTAAGTTGGAGTTTAACAATAACATGCAAAAATGACAATTACATAAACTTTTAAATACAATTATGTGCGCAGCACACTCACTAACCTAGAAGCATGCTCTTTATCTACCTAGATCATAATGGGGTTGGTTTCCAATCTATTAAGTAACATTAATGAGACCAAATATGTGGGGCTCATTAAATGGAAATCGAACTTACTTGAGGTCAATTAGAACCAATTGTTATTACTCAGCCTCATTGTGAGGTTTAATTGCTGTGTCGCCATAATAATGATAATGCAGTTACTGTAATGATCCCATAAACAGACAGTCTCTAGTCTCTTCAGCCACAGTAGACTTTATTCATATTATTTCAGCTTGCCAAAGGGCCTAAAATTGCATCCTAGGGACTAAATTACATAATCATAACTGATGGTTCCATAGCTACAGCTACAACAAGCATGGGGACCATAAAAGTAACACATGTACAATACTACAATCTATTACAATAAGCCATAAATGTGACCTTTCTAAAGATAATGAATTTCAATTGGAATAAGCCTTATGAAGTCTGGAGCTTGTCGGTTATATAATTGCTGTTTCTCATTTGTTAATTATAAGCATTTAAAAGAACTGTGCTACAATTAGGGAAATGGTTAGCTTTTGTATATAGCAGTTTAATATGAAAAGGGGCAAATAGGAACAGATTAAACAAATAAAACATAACATGTTAATTTGTGAGTTTTAGAAGTGCTGGTGAGCAGATTTGTTTTCCAAACTGAGGTCAAACAAAATAAGATAAGAGTTTCATGGGTCTAGCTTCATGTTGTATAGGTAGATATGAAACTTGTCAATATTCTAATTTAATGTAATATGAATAAGCATGCTGTGCATATATAACAGACTGCATTTTCCCGTCAATAACAAACATTTAAAAACTGTGATCTTGGTGTTAAACACATTTTGTAAACCCAATTAAGCGATTAAAAGGGGATTCTATTTTACATTAATCATTTGTATATGGGGCTACTTATGACACATAAACAAACTAAGAGCATAAGGCTAAAGGTATTTTATAATATATATATATAATATATATGTTATAATAGGGCTGGGTATCGTCACTGATTTCTATAGCTGATTCGATTCTGATTCACAAGGTCCCGATTCAATTCGATTCAATTTTGACTCAGTCAGAAATATTATAATTCTGATCATTTATTAGTACATATCCATATTTTTATATCCATGTAGGCTATAAAAATAAAGCTGACACTTGTGAGACTTCATCAGAGGTGTAAGCATCACAGCAGATGCCTTTGTATCAAAGTAACTGAGGATAAAACACAGAAAAATATGAAGGAGTTTTTCCTGGCCTGGCTTTTTATAGCAGATAACCCCCTTATTCTATAATAACCCCCTATCTATTCTGCAGTAGATCAAAAACTGAAGAAAACCATGAATCAACATATGAACATTACCTGATGCTGCTGAAGTGAAGCAGAGCAAAGTTACAGAGGTTTTATTAGAGACACAGCTAAGTGTTTTGTAATTTGGCATAATTTCTAAAAGTTTAGATTTCTTCGGTATTGAACAGCAGAAATGAGGCTTTCTTGTTGGAGGTCATTTTTGAAAAAAAAAACCAACAAAAAAACAGCGAGTGACAGCGAGCGACAGCGCTGTACATAAGGGTGGACTGGTGCATTTATGGTAAACTGGTCAATATCTTTTTACCAGCTCTTTAATCATTTGCTGTTTTAACTGTTTGGCAGTTGTTGAAATTGTTTTGTGAGCTTTAAACTGAGATTCAGGCATTTCTGAAAAAATACATTTATATTTAAAAATTGATTCAGGATTTAATGAATCGATATTGTGTTATTCAAACTAAA
>VVHJ01005605.1:14467-31009 GCA_015107715.1 Tylochromis polylepis
TAATCAGTTAAAATTCAGTTGTCAGTGTAAGAGTTTTTCATGCGAGAATGTTAATGAAGGCAAAACGAGTGGTGGAAGTATTTGTGATATTAAAATGCAGATTTAGTAACAGTATCCCAAAAACAATAACAGACACTGAAGACGCATACAGGCAATAAATGTATGTTTTAAAGCAAACCGATGGATTTGCAGCATTAAGCCTTTTAGTCAAACAATAGAAATCAGTCAGTCATACAGCTCTGCAGCAACACAGATCACGTCCATGTAGTTTGTTTTTCTTCTACTCTCAGATCTTTACTATATGATATTAAAATGTCTGTCAAAGTGTGTTTGTGAAGTGGACCCAAAAGCAGATAAGGGAGAGATGGAACTGAATTTTTAACAAAAAACGAGCCGTTTATTTCAGGCTGATGTCTAAAAATAGAAAAACAAGGCAAGGTGAAACTAACTAAAACCTAAACTGACTACGAAAACAATGACGAGAGACAAGAACATGCAAACATAAACGTGAAAAAAAAAGTCTGAACATGAGCAGTAGTAAAAATTCTGTGACCTGACATGAAGATAAACAGACAACCCAACAAAGAACAGAAGGAGACAGAGGACTTAAATACACAAGAGGGTAATGAGGGAAGTGGAAATACCTGGGGAGACACAGCTGACACAAATGAACATGACGCCACAGGGGAAGCAGAACTAAACACATTGAACATGGAGACAGGACTTTCAAAATAAAACAGAAAATATGGAGAGACGTAGACATGACAACACAAGCCTGACAATTAGAACATGGAATACAGGGAGAGACTAAAACACAGGCATAACTGAAAGTAAAACACTGAGGACAAGACAGACTACATAGAGGACAGGAAAAGACTCATAAATCAGGAGACAAAGAAGAAACATAAGCTAGACTAAATCTCAACTAAATACTCATAATAACAATGGTTTGAAAGAGGAGTGAAAGAAGGCATCTATGTCCACTGTGAATGACCATCTTTGAACAGAGGCGGTGGCTTACGACACCAACTGTCTGTCATCTATAATCCAGTTTTGAGATCCCTTCCCAGACGCCTTAATGTGCCCACTCACATCCTGGGCCATTTGACCTCAGGAAATCACATGATAGGGTGGGGCTAGGTTTCACAATGGGTTCACCCGAAACCTTGGCTGATTGAGACCCACACCTGTTTTCACACCTGGGCTCATGTGATTAGGTAGAGAATCGATATGGGGTTCCATGACCCTCTTGGGGGACACTCCCATAGGGCTTAAATCTGGGACTCTCCACCATTTGACCTTAGAACTGAAGAAGCTTCTCGGATGAGAGGTGAAATGTCTTCAAGTGACTTAAAGAAGTCCAGACGCTTTTCTTTTCAAGCTCCTTAGACTACGATGATCTGGATGACTGAGAACCTTAACAGACACAAGAACTTAATATTATCACAAACCTAACCTAAGAAAATCAAAAATACAAAATAAACTCAAAATGCTGTGTCACAGGCCCAGCCCCTGACACATACAGTATACATCATATAATACTGACTTTAATAAATATCTAGATCTGCGTGGCTTGCAGAAAAAACAACAGCGATGTGTGAATTTGCACACGTGACACAGTTACTGTATCATAGTCAGGATCTGATGGTAAATAAGGTTTTGTGTTCTCCTGCACACCATACAGGTCATCTGTAACACAGATTTCAGGTTTTGGAATAGTTTGTCATGAAGCAGCGCTCCTCTGGATGACTCCTGCCTCCACCTGAGCTGTTAAACGTAACTAAAACTCAGATGCCTTTATGTTTTTAAGTTTAGTCAGACATCTGATCGCTTTTATTTAGTTATTCTTGAAAACTTTCAGATAAACTTGTGGTGCAGTAGTGCGACTGATGCGCTCGGCTGATTAAACAAATAGCTTGTCTGTTTTACTGTGTTTGACCCTGATTTTTCCGTCCAGGCTGAGAGCAGCAACACAGAGCTCTCTCTGCTGCTTAACAAACTCCAGTCTGAGGATGCAGCACTCAGAGACTCTCTGGCAAAGATGGGCAGCATGAACGAGGGTTTGGCACAGGACAAAGCAGCCCTGAACACCTACATCCTCAAGGTAAGGGAGTTGCAGTACTCTTTAAAACCTCCAAATATGTAGTTTCAAGCCCATTTGATATGAAATACTCTCGTGTCTCTGTGGATGAGCGCTAATGCCAGTGTAAACAAAATAATGTATAGCTGTTTTCAGATTCAAATTCAGGTGATGCCAAACTGTGACTGGTGTGCATCATGACCTGTTTCCATCCAAGCCGAGTAAAATAAAACTATGTAAAATAACCAAACCTGTTCTAGCTTTTAAAAGAGGTTTTCAGGCCTTTAATGTGACTCACTCTCACCTCTGTGTCTAAGCTCGAGGAAGAGAAAGCCGTCCTGCAGGCTCAGAAACGCGATGCTGAGCAGGAAAAGCTGACCATCAGAGATGAGCTGGTCCGGCTGGAGCAGGACAGGCTCGAGCTGGAGTCCGCCCGCATCACACTGCAGCAGTCGCTGCAGGACGCCGAGCTAAGCCGCGTGGGGATCGAGGCTGAGCTCCAGAGTCTCAGGACTGAGAGACTTAAGCTGCAGGAGAAAGTCACCCAGGTACAACTACACATTACATCATTTCCACTCTGAGAGCACTTTAAACATGTTCTGAATGATGGATGTTGCATTCCTGTGCACATTGTGTTGTAAATAAGAGCACACAGGAAGATATTTCCTGTTTGGAAAACACCAGTATTTTACCAAAGGTTGGTGAAAAAGCAGTCGAAGCAGACAGAATTCACAACGTGGCATTTTAACTATGACTTTTCATTTTTTAAACCCCAAAAGACCCATTTAAAATATTTAAAACACCTATTTTGCCTCATATTGTTTGCAACATGGGCCAAAAGCGGTATTTTGAATGACCCAAAATATAAAGGCAGATCATACGACCACATGGCTGATTTCTCGCCTCAGTTATTTTTAGAGCACATTTAAAAATGGAAAGGAAAGTTTTTAAATCACACAAACTGTTGGTTACACTTTGAAACCCAGAAGAAAGCAGCAGAGGAGAGACGTGTGTGCAGGTGTGTGCAGGTCGGTTTTTGCAAGGTTGATGAGAGATCGCTCACTTTCAGAGACACCTCTGCACCATGAGCGTTTCGCATGTGACACTGTGACACTGTGACACGCAGTACCTTTTCTGTTGTTGAATCACCATGTATTTCATACTAATTATAAATAAAACTGGCTATCAGACAGCTTCATGGGTTATATCAAGATATAACCCATGAAGCTGTCTGATATAACAGTATGAAGGTGTTTTAGCTCCTCTCTCTTTAAAGCTTATGAAAGCTGTCCTCTGATTGGCTGCCCTTTCCAAACAGAAGTGTTAAACAACAGAGCTGTGGGCTTTAAATGACAATGACAAGTACATCCCTTATAACTGAGTGTTCAGAGCACTGAAGTCTGAGCTTTTGGCTCATGGGGGTTACTTAACTGACCTCATTATTTTGTACTTTGTCCTTCGGCGACAGCTCTGTGGCGAGGTGACCTCTTTGGGTTCTGAGTTAAGTCTCGCTAGAGGAGAGGGCCAGAGGAATGAAGTGGCCTTGGAGGAGGCCGGCCGAAGTCAGGCAGAGCTGGCCCGGGACAAAGCGGCTCTCGTGGTTCAGCTGACGGCATCTGAGAGGGAGAATGCCATGCTGTCTGAGGAACTGGCTGCTTTCAGGCATGTTTGGTTTTAGACTTGGTTAATTACTTAAAAGTGCTCATCACATGAGCCCATGTGTGTGTAAGTTGTGGTTGTAACCTGCAGGTCAGAGCGCGAGTCCCTGGAAACCAGCCTGTTTGAAGTGCAGCAGCAGCTCGTTCAGGTGGAAACTCGCCGAGAGCAGCTGGAGACCGAGAACCAAACCCTTAGAGTCCGCTGTGAGACAGCTGCAGGTGAGAGGAGACGTTGTTTTTTATAATTAAAGATAAGAGTTGGTCAATAATAGGAAAGTGTTTGAGTGTTGTCTTTGCTTTCCTGGATGTGATTTCCAGCTGAACTGAGGCGCGTTCGCTCAGATGGGGAGATTGCGTTGGCCCAGGCTGAGCGGGAGAAGCAGACTCTGAGTCAGACTTTAAATGCGGCACAGCTGGAGGCACAGCAGGCCTTACGCAAGGCCTCCTCTGAGCATCAGGAGGAGGTGGAGAGACTGGTCTCAGAAAAGGTGAGTGGGTTCAGTGGATCACTGTTACTTTAAATGGTATTTGTAGGAATGAATTGAATGAAGACACTTGAATGAATGTCGTTGGTATGATGACTCTCAGCGTTTGTTTTCTTGTTTCACAGGAAGTTGTGCGGCACAGCTTGCTGATGGAGCATGAGGTCACGCTGAGAAAGCTCAGGCAGGAGATGGAGGATCAGCTCAACAGAGCAAAGAGAGAAAAAGAGGAGCTGCAGGATGAAATGCGGACTCTGCAGCACGATAGAGATCAGTGTCTCCTCCAGGCTGAGACAGAGAAACAACAGGTCTGATCCCAGCCTGGGAAACTATTCAGCGTGTAGAGCTGAATTTATAGATCAGATAACATGTGTCCTTTAAATCTTTGGTTTATCACAGATTTTTATCATAATCAGTATCACATACTCTTTGTTAGAAAGGCCAACACGGCTCAGGCTGTTCCTCCCCCCTTTTTTTTTTTACTTTGTTTTGGTTTAACCAGACATTTTTTTGTCCTCCCAGGCTCTTTCTTTGAAGGAGGCAGAGAAGACGGTTTTGTCTGAGCGGGTTTCCAGTCTGCAGGCTGAACTGTCAGCTGCAGCCCTTGAGACCGAGCGCCTGGCCAGAGAAGCAGCTCATTACAAAGAGCAGGAACAGGTGACGGGAGGAAACGTGGAGGGTTTCACTTCCTGTCCTGACTTCTATTTTGTTGCTGTTGTTGAGGCACGAATGAAAGATTAACTACAACATCACCCTGTTTGTTTTCCTCAGATCAGAGTTGGCGCTCTGACCAGCGAGGTGCTGGAGCTTCGCAATCAGCTGGAGGACGCAGCCTCAGCTCGTGAGAGGGAGCTCCACAGTCTACAAGAGACCTGTACCGATCTCCGCTCACGTGCTGACATCGCTCTCAAGGAGGTAGATCATCCTCTACAAGAGGCAAAATGCATAATATCAGATACCAACATACTAACATATACCTGGTTTCCACTGACGTGCCAAACCAGATATGACTTGATGGCCCACATTTTAACAGATTTGAGAAACAAGAAGTTAGAAAATAAATTGCTATAAGAAGAAGATCAAAGTGAGGAGAATCTGCCACTGACCATAAGTGGTTCCAACTTTTTGGCATCTGTGGAAGTAGTTGTGCATATGGGCAGAGGTCAAATATGAAAACATAAAACAGTTTAATTAATGTTTTCATCACTTTATCAAAAAAACGATTCTAGTCATGAGACATGCTGCAAACAAGCAAACGTTCTGTCCAGTGACCTCATTTCATCTGATTTTTGGCCACCAGCTGGAGCAGTGCAGAGCCGCCCTCTCAGCTGCTGAGGAGAGCCGAGACCAGCTGAGGCGGGACTTGTTAGAGACTGAACGCCGCCTGAACCAAACTCAGGACTCAGCAGAGAGCTACAGGAGAGAGGGCACAGAGCTGCGCCGTGGCTTCAGTGATGTCACCAAGGAGAGGGAGGCTCTCAGCCAATCAAATACTTACCTGAGAGAAACTCTGCGAAGTGCAGAAACTGAAAGGATCAGGTATGCATGAGAGTGGCAAAGTATCCAGGGACTGAGACACAGTGTAGATGAGATGTGTAAGCACTGACTTTGTGCGTGTGTGTTTTGTCAGTGTGAAGCGACAGTGTGAGGAGAAGGAGCAAAAGCTGTCTGTGGTGGAGGAGAATTTGTCTTCCACTCAGAAGGAGGTGGCAGAGCTGCGGAGCTGCCTGAGAGAAGTTGAGAGGTCACGACTCGAGGCTCGGCGAGAGCTGCAGGAGCTCCGCAGACAGGTCAGACATGCAGTCACCTCTCCCTCACATCTGTGCAGCACACGGAGCAGAACCTGCGAAATATGTCGCGCACAGTTTTGCCTCTAAACATCGTCTCAAGAGGTATTTTCCTTTTGTCTGGCTCCAGCTGAAGGTCCTGGATGGAGAAAAGGAGCAGAAAGAGAGGGAGGTGGCAGAGCTGCAGACTCGCCTGTCACTGGAGGAGCAAAGAGACGAGGAGAGAGGAAAAGAGGTTTTCACCCTCAAACAGAAGCTGGGTGAAGCTGAAACAGCCAGAGAGTCCTTCAAGAAAGAAGTGAGGATGGAGCAAAGTGAAGAAATTTCCAGCTCCTTGTTAATCTTGCTGTGTTCAGTGATGTCACTGCTGTCTCTTCTGTCTTTTTTTATGTTAATGCAGCTTTCTGTGACTCAGAAGCGTCTGCTCGAATCTGAGTCGGGCTGGCGGAGCTGCGAGAGAGAACTGACCGCTCAGCTGCAGGAGGCTCGAAGCTGTGAGAAGAAGCTCCAGGACGAAGCTAAGAACTTGTCCCTTCGCGCTCAGACAGCCCAGGACTCCGCCGCTCACTGCAGCCTGCAGTTGAGCGAGGCGCAGGGCCGGCTTGCTGCCACCGAGTCGGAGTTGACCCGAGCCGAAGCCACAAGGAGGGACCTGGAGTTTCGTCTGAGCAGCCTGCAATCGGCACTGACGCGGACGCTTGGCATTGGAGCGAGTGGTAGAGGACCCAGGGGGAGGAGCCCAGGAGGGAGCTCCACATCACCTGGCAGCATGTCACGCCACCACAGCGTCTCACCTCTGCGCTCCTCTCTGTCACCTCCTAAAGGTGAGAAGGAAACACGAGGCCTTTGTTTCATTAATGTTGCAAAGTTTATTTAGCTTGAGAACTTGCTGCAAGTACAGTTTATGATGTGAAATCTACATTATAGGCAACAAAAGATGTTTACACTTACGCTGCATGGTAAATAAGACTATGCTAACATTATCTATGGCAAATGAAAGTAAAGGAACAGACTCAGCAGATCATAGAGTAGATTGTATTCATTATTTATTATTTTGCAAAATCAGGGCCACCACAGGCTGCTAGCTCACCTGCCAACTGCTCTGTAAATCCATCCATCCATTCTCTTCCATTTATCCATATCAGGGATGGGGGCTGGAGCCTATTCCAGCCTATCCTGTAGGGCGAGAGGCAGGGTACACCTGCACAGGTTGCCAGTCTAATGCAGGGCTAACACATAGAGACAGACATCCATTTGGACTCACATTGATACCTATGGGCATCATGAAATAAAAATTATTAGAGTTTTCAGCTGTGTTTAATATTGTGTAACCAAAGTGTTTGCCACTGAATTGTAGTTGTAGGTTCTCATAAAGACCTATTCAATCTTTATGGCAAGTTAATTTAGTTAAGAGATGAAAGATTTTATTTATATAGTGCCAGTTCAAAAGAACTTCATACTGTAAGTTAAAGACCCTACAGTTGAGAGAAAAACCTAATGGCCAAAACAATCCTCTATGAGTAAACACGTGGTGACAGTGGGAAGGAAAAACTCCCTTTTAAAAGGAAGAAACCTCCAGCAGAACCAGGCTCAGGGAGGGGCGGCTGTCTGCCGCAACCAGCTGGAAGGTGAGAGAAAAAAACAAGCGGACAGAGAAGAGAGAAAAGAAGCGCATAGAGGTCAAACCACAAACCACAGGCTAAAGAAGACAAAGCTTTAGTAGCGAGGGGAAGTCCTTCAGCAGCCTGACCCTATAGCAGCATAACTAAGAGATGCTTCAGGGTCAACTGATCCAGCTCTAACTATAAACTTTTTAAAAACAGAAAGTTTAGAGTGCAGTCTTAAAAGGAGAGCGGGTGTCTGTCTACTGAATCCAAACTGGAAGCTGGTTCCACAGAAGACGGGCCTGAAAGCTGAAGGCTCTGCCTCACATTTTATTTTTAGAAACCTCACAAACCTAAGTGCTCTGTTAGGATAACATGATATTATGAGGTCTTCAACATATGATGGGGCCTGATCCTTCGTTCTCAGCTATTCGTGGCAGCCTGCGGGAGGTTTCTTCCTGTTAAAAGGGAGTTTTTCCTTCCCACTGTCACCAAATGCTAGCTCATGATTGTTGGGATTTTCTTTCTGTTATGATTGACTGTTGCTGTGAATAAAAAATGAATAAAATGAAGTTGAATAAAACTGAACTGAAATGAAGACCTTGCATTTGAGGAGAAGGATTTTAAATTCAATTTAGTTTCAACAGGGAGTCAATGAAGAGAAGGCAATATATAGGAATATTGTCTCTATTTCTAGTCCCTGTCAGTACTCTTTCTGCAGTAATTTGGATCAACTGACAGCTTTTCTTTTTCTTTTTTTTTTTTACTTTTTCTTTGATTTTCCATAATAACAAAAATATATCAAAAATATATAGATGGAACAAATTGGGGCACTGTTCAAAGCATCTTACAAATATAGAGATATAGACTGGATTGAATAACAGAGTCTTCGAGCCTTTGCTTGTATTTATGCCACTTAGTCCAACGTTGTAGAAAAACATGTCCTTTAAGTCGTAGAAAGCCTTTAAGTCTCTCCATCAAATGTATTTCCTCTATAATCTCTAGCACTTGCTCTGCTCGGGGGGGGGGGAATCCTTCTTAAGCCAGTTCCTTGTTATGGCCTTTTTAGTTGCAATCAACAGGATTTTAAAAATGAATCTGTCCTTTTTTGGTATCAAATCTCTGGGTAACAGACCCAGTAGGAAGGTCTTGGGATCCTTGGGAATAGCATAAGCCATAATGTCATCCGTTAACTTGGATTTACTGTCCCAAAATGGTGTCAATTGTGTATACATCCAGAAGATATGAGAGTGATTGGTGTTTGAGTGACCACAATGTCTCCAACATTGTTGCTGATGCTCCTGAAATTTGTTAGTAATATGTGGAGTAATAAAGAATCTAATTAGACTTTTCCACCCAAATTCCCTCCACCTTTAGGAAATAGTTCAAGTTTGTTGTGTGTTACACATTGTGAGCCAATCACTCTCTGACAATACAACTTTCAACTCTGCTTCCCATTTTGATTTCACATATAGTGTGTTGTTGCCATTTTGTTTTTGTAGCCCTTTGTAGAGTTTAGACACAGTTTTGGTGGGCAAGCATTTGTAAAAACTCTGACAAGATCAATACATTTTTAATCATTTTTTTTAAAGACAACACTTTTAGTGATATATCTTCTTCATACAATTTGCCCTCATATCATTTATTCTGCTATTATCAAATAAGATCCTCCATCTTCCCAGTTTCCAAATCAGCCCCCCAAGCATTCGTGGGAGGACTTATTTTAATTGAAACCTCACAGTAAGGCTCTTATACTTTCATTACTGCACTGGGCAATTACTCAACCAAAAAGATCACTTCCAGTTGGGAATAGGAACTGGGTTTTAAGTTGGGGGAAGATTACTGGGACAAAGTAATTGACAGAATTCATACCTCATCCTCATGTGCAAGACTCTCCCTTATTCAGTTTAAGACAGTATACAGATTGCACTTGTCAAAATCAAGACTATATAAAATCTGTCCTGGCATTCTTAACCTGTGCGATAGATGTAATACCTCTCCCTGTGATTCAACTCATATGTTTTTTTACATGCCCAACTCTTCAATCATACTGGACTTTTTATTTTCATGTGGGGGGGTTAAATTTATTTTTTCTTTGGGTCAGACCTTGGCATGGGGATTGGTTATAATCTGTTCAGTAGTTTCCAAAAAGCTTCAAAAATTGTTAATGGCTTGAACTGTATTGATTTATACCTTTATATCACTTGTTTTTTTGTTGAGCCTGATATGTCAAATTACACAAAATTTCTATAATAAAGATGGAAAAAAGAGTGTTTTCTGCTGCACAGTTTCAGTGCTTGCAAGGGATCTAAAACGCTAATTCCTTACTGAAAAGTACAGCTTGTTAGAGAAAAAAGATTTCTTTTGGTTATTGTTGCACTGTATCTGATGGTTGGTGCCTGTCTTCTTCCATTGTATTCTCTAACAAATGCCACCACCGACGCCCACATCAGGCGTCAGTGTTTTAGATCCATTGCAAGCTCTGAGCGCTCTAATAGTTTGGGAAGCTCTGCTTCAACAATATAAAATACAATATAGAACACCATTACATTTTATACAAATGGTATTCTTTAAAAAACAAACAAACACAAACAATATTACATTTGGATCACTTTTTATTATTCTTGTATAAGATTTCCCCTGTGTTACACTTGCTGACAGATGCTATTTGTGATATTAATAATTAAAAGTATTGGTATGACAGGTCTGCTTCTCCCGGGCAGACCTGTCAGTTGCTGCCAGTATAAAAAGCAGGTGTGACATTGTTAATTAAACATTATAAGCGTGTAACAGTCTTTTTACGTTTGTAACACCGGTTAACACAACTTCCGGGACACAGCGCCAGCTGGAACTCTCCCGAGGACGGTGGCGGTGAGAGGATAGCAGCGCTGTCCTCGTAGGCCACCGCTAACCCGAACGCTGAGGTCCGAGGAAGCTCCTGAAGGTCCGATTAATGCTCGCAGAACGATCTCCGAACGGTCAGTTTTACCAACAGCAACCGTTCCTCTGACTTCAACAGAACTTCCCTACACGACGCGACGGCCGGGGAACTGGGGTAACGTTGGCCGAGTGAGTGGGTGTGTGTGGGGTAGCTGGGGGGGTGTCGCAGAAGGTTTCCATGTTTGCTGGGAGGATCCGTGGTTCGATCGTCAGAGTAAAGACGACGTCCTCGGTGGTTGTTTCAGGAAGAGCATCAGCCATCAGTATCTAACAAATCACAGCGGAGCTATGTGTAAATGCCGTAATCACGACTACACAACTCCAATAACACGTTTATGGTGTGCGCACACTTGTCACACCCAAGCACTCTTGTCACTTCCGGTATAACACTGCTCGTCCCGACTGAAAGGAGTGGGAGCGGCCCTTACGTCACGCTGTGGTTGTAGCAAGATTCTAGAACGATGCAGGAACTTAGACTACTTTACCTCCAAAATAAAAGCACAAACTGTACGCTATGAGTTGATAAAAAAAAAGGCAAACGTTAAACAAAACACATTTGTGCTGAGAGATTTACACATCTCATGTTGAATGTAGGATATGTCAAATTCAAATTTTGCTAAATGTATAAAGGAATAGAGTCTTCATGGCTCTGGGATAGGCCTGGGAGGTCGAGGGCTATGCACGGTTTTAGTTTTTCCTAAGACTACACCCTGATTAATATATTAACCATGTTGCCACTTGAAATGATAATCATAAATTAATCAAGAGATGCAGTTCTGTGATCTATTATTTTGAGTGTAAATAATAAGGACTACAGTGTCTAATTCTTATATTGACCAAAAATAAAAAGAAAGAAGTCGACAAAATTATTTTTGAAATAATCGCTCACGGTCCCATCTTTGATTACCACAGTGATCTTTAGGCTATCACATAATGACCTTAAATTGGCCGTCATCTTTGTCCCACTGTGCTATTAAAAGAGCATGATTGTTGGGTGTAAATTTTAATTAATAACAATAGCGAATACAAGCTGACCACAGAGCTGAAAATCTAGAAATAACGTAAATGATTTCATCAATCGTCCCTTTATTTTGAAATGTTCCCCTGGAAGTATAATTTTTAAAGCATTTAACTTCACAGCTGTTTTGCCGTACCAAACGTATTGTGCTTCGCGTTTATTCAGCTCCTCCGGCTGCTACCAGGGAGTCGCTCTTACTTGACAATTATACATTTTGAGGATTTATAGTGAAATAAGAGAACTACATAGGCTGGATGCTTTCCATGCCCATTTTTTTTCCAGCCTTGGGTTCTGGGATAGTCCTTGTTTTTGTGCTGGATGTGGACCGAGTTCAGTAGGGATCCCAGCAGATATTCCCTTGTGATTTGGTGAGTTAGGACTTTGTTCCCCCTCCAACATCCGTCTAAATAAGTGTAAGAAACTTGTGTGACCTCAGTTACAGTCGCTTAAAACTAAAAATCAGCCTCCCGGAAACAGTGGTTATATGGTAGCTTACGTTCATAACAGGTAGTTCATGACAACCAGAAAAACGAATAAGTTAACATACGAAAAGATCACTGATCCTTAATCAGACCACCAAGGAAAAGGATGGAATATGATAGGCAGCTTAATTTTGCAGTTAAAGTTCTGGACGTGTAAAAATAACGTGCAAATCAGGCGACATGCGCTCATCGGGAAAGACGCTAAAACCTGTATTGCAGGGGTTTAACTGTCAAGTCCAGGACCAAGAAGAAGTGTGGGGAAAACAAAAAACCAAGAAGCCCGCTCAGTATGATAAACATCTTATACAGGCTGTGCTTATTCTCTCATCAGTCTCTGTGTCTGAAAGCATGTCAATGAAAACATAACTGTCACTGTTTTCGCAAACCAGAAAATGCATTAGGCTGATTTTTTTTTTCCTATCAGAAATTTACATTTTTTCCAAATGTTTTCATGTCAATTAATGTTTTGATAGTACGAATTGTGTGTAACTATTACATTCTTTCCCCCCCTTTTTCTTGCCTCAGTGTGTAGGAAATGGCAACTGCTCTCAGTAGCCGATATCCTGGTGGACGCGGACCAAATAGAAGTAAGGGGCGAATTTTAGACTTCATTGATGCCATCCATGATGCAGTGGGGCCACCCAAACAAGCAGTTGCTGACCGGAGGACTGTGGAGAAAACTTGGAAGCTCATGGATAAAGTTGTAAGTCTTGAGGAATGACCTTGGCCATCAGATTATAAATTCAGTTCAATTCACTTTTATTTATACAGCGCCAAATCAGACACTCGCCTCGAGGCGCTAAGTACTTTTTGTCGTATATTAACATGGAGAGATGGAGTAAGATGCACGTGTTTCCCTTTCATGTTTTGTAGTGGTTTATTAAATTTATTTAAGCATTTGTTTCATCCATCATAGATAGATTTCTAAAAATGATATCTACGTGAAATTCTTACCAGATGTCAGTAACAACCCATCCAGTCCATCCACGCAAAGAAATCCAACCATAAAGCTTCATGAAGTTATGTTCCATGAGAAATGAGACAGGGAAAAAGTATTGACAATGCATGTGCTGAAAAACAGCCCCACGCCATGATGTTCCCACCGCCAAACTTCACTGTTTGTGTGGTGTTTCTGGGGTGCAGCGCCTATTGACATCCAAACATGGTATATATCCCAAAGAGTTCAATTTTGGTCCCATCTGACCAGACTCTATTCTAACAGACTTGTCTAAATGTTGTTCAGCAAACTTTAAATGCACTTCACCATGCTTTTTCTTCAGGAATGGAGTCTTGGATGATGAGCATGCATACAGGCCATGGCGGTTGAGAGTATTACTTAATATTTTCTTTAAAACAGTTGTACCTGCTGATTCCAAGTCTTTCTGTCCCTCTCCACAAATGGTCCTTGGCTCTTGGACAGCTCTTCTGATAGTTGTTTTCACTTCTCAGAATTATAGCCCCAGCAGTCCTCACTGGGACCTTCAATGGTTTAAAATTCTTCTGTAAACAATGTCATCATTGTGTTTTTTGCAACAATAAAGTTCCACGGGTCTTGAGAGCACTCGTTGGTTTACCCATCACAAGATATTTCTTGTGTGACACCTTGGTAATGAGACAGCTTTTAATGGAGCATCAGTTGGGACTGAACCATCCATCCATTTTCTTCTGCTTATCCACGTGGTCAGCAGCCTAAGCAGAGAAGCTCAGATATCCCTTCCCTAGCCACCTCCTCTGGGGGAACATCAAGGCATTCGAGAGATATAATCTCTCCAGTGTGTCCTGGGTCTGCTCCAGGGCCTACTACCTGTGGGACATGCTTGGAGCACCTCACCCAGGAGGCGCTAAGGAGGGATCTTTGTTAGATGCCCAAACCACCTCAACTGGCTCCTTTTGATGTGGAGGAGTAGAGGCTCTACTCTCAGCTTCTCCCGGATTGCCTGTCTCCTCACCCTGTCACTAAGGGAGAGGCCAGCCACCCTTTGGAGAAAGCTCATTGCTGCTGCTTTTATCCGCGATCTTGTTCTTTCAGTCACCAGCCAGAGCTCGTGATCATTGGTGAAGGTGAGGGATGTAGATCGACCGGTAAATCAAGAGCTTAAATTTCACCTCAGCTCCCTTTTCACCACGACTGCATCATTACAGCCGCAGTACCAATCCACCTGTTGATCTCCCACTCTCCTCTCCCCTCACTTGTGAACAAGACCCTAAGATGCTTAAACTCCTCCACTTGGGGCAGCAATTCTTCCCTGACCCGGAGTGGGCACTCCACCCTTTTCCGACTGAGGACCAACGCCTCAGACATGGAGGCATTGATTCTCATTCCCCTTCACACCCTGCTGTGAATTGCTCCAGTGCGAGCTGGAGGCCACCAAATGATGAAGCCAACAGAACCACATCATCCGCCAAAAGCAGAGACGAGACGAGACCACTCAAGTGGAAACCCTCCCTCACTTAGCCACGCCTAGAAATTCTGTCCATAAAACAGCTGAAGCAGTTGATATTAATTTGCATTAAGTGGCAGGATTGCTTTCTAATTACTGATAGAGTTCAGCTGGTGTCATGACTTTCCATGCCTTTTTGCACCTTCCTTTTTTCATGTGTTCAATACTTTCCCCTGTGTCGTTTATCATTATTGCACACAACTTAATTAATGGACATCTGTGGTTTGATTTCTTTGCATATGTGGGTTGGATGGGTTTACCAACATGTGGTGAGAATTTCATCTCAACAGAACCTTTAGAACTATATTTACTTGGTGACAAAAGACCTTATCAAAATTGGTCATATACACGAGTTACATAATGGATCTAATATCTGCATAATATTGTGTAGGTTCCTCTCATGCTGGCAAAACAGCTCTGGTAGAGTGGCAGGAGAAAATGTTATGTGCATTGAGAAAACATTTATTTTTCATTTATTAATGAATTCCTTTGCAACAGGTGCGGCTCTGCCAAAATCCCAGACTCCAACTGAAAAACAGTCCACCATACATCCTGGATATTTTACCTGATGCCTACCAACACCTGCGGGTCATACTAGGCAAATATGAAGAGAACCAGACAATCACACAGCTCAGTGAGAATGATTACTTTAAAATCTACATTGACAGCCTTATGAAGAAGTCCAAACGAGCTATCCGGCTCTTCAAAGAGGGAAGAGAGAGGATGTACGAGGAGCAGTCACAGGACAGGTATGACAACTGGATATTTCTTGTCTTTTCTGTTTTATGTTAACACGGGTTTTCTTGGTTTTCTCTTGGCTTTCACTGGAAGACTGCTTTTGGGAGAAATAGCAATCCCATGATGTCTCGCAGACAGAATAGGAACAACAAGACAGACGTTTTGGTTTAAATCTAAAACAAAAATTAACAGTTTGGTTTTAGATTTAAAAATTACAAGCTTTTTGGAGGTACACGCTGTTCTGGCCACTTAATTCCAATGCTATATGTATCTGTGTACATTTGGGCTGGATATGCACAGCAGATGCTCCTTGATGCCATCTATTCAGCTGTGATTTCCTCTTTGAATACAGTATGAGACAGAATATTAGTTGTGTCTGGCGTCTTTGTGCTCTTTTTTTTGTTTTTACTCTGTGATAACCAGAGTCACAGAGACAATATGACTGTCTGTTTTACCATTCACCTTTAAATGTTAGTTAAATAACATTTTCTTAAAATCGTCATAGCTCAGCTTTCCAACCTCCTACAACCAACTCATATCTGTCACACTTAATTACAACTGTGAAAGTCAAAAGTTTCCATAAGCGCTTCAACACAACAAATCCTGCTCTTTGTCTTAACGCTCAATATTAAGTTGCAGGTTGATTCATCTGAAAAATATTTGACAATGATCTTGAGAACTTTAAGTTTTCTTTTTAATCTCAGCCACATCATGATGATAGATATTTATATCTAGACAGCCCTTCTGACTGGCTTTCTTCCCAGACATTCTCGTCTTTCTCAAACTACCTAAGTGTGAAGGCTACTACACACCTTGCGCATTGCAAAAAGTGACATGAAATTCAGATTTTTTTTTAATGCGAACTTGTCATGTAACGTATATACACAACATATACAGAAGGCCCGGCCAGATGGTAAGTAAAGTTTATTTATTAAGCGCTTTTCGTAGACAGGCAGTCACAAAGCGCTGTGCATAAAGGTTAAAATAAACAGAACGTCTAGTGCCAAAATAGACAATAAAAACAACACAAAAGGTTAAAAGTAAATAAAAATGTAAAATTTATTTTTTTTAAAAAGCGTCGATCAACAGAAGGTTTGTTTAAAGAGAAAAGTTTTAACTGGTTTTTAAAAGCTTCCACAGAGTCGACCAAACGCAGCTGTGGTGGTAGACCGTCCCACAGCCTCGGTGCCACAGACTGAAAGGCTCTGTCCCCTTTCGTCTTCAGTCGTGTACGGGGAACAACCAACAAACTCTGAGTCTGTGAGCGAAGACAACGAGCAGCAGTGTGTTTTGTAAGAAGCTGGGATAAATA
>VVHJ01005612.1:0-11526 GCA_015107715.1 Tylochromis polylepis
TGTGTCAGCAGTTCCTGCAAGAAGAAGGCATTGATGCTATGGACTGGCCCGACCGTTCCCCAGACCTGAATCCAGCTGAGCACATCTGGGACATCATGTCTTGCTCCATCAGCCACACCACACCTGCACCACAGACTGTCCAGGAGTTGGCGGATGCTTTAGTCCAGGTCTGGGAGGAGATCCCTCAGGAGCCCAGGCGTTGTAGGGAGGCCACACACACTACTGAGCCTCATTTTGATTTGTTTTAAGGACATTACATCAAAGTTGGATCAGCCTGTAGTGGGTTTTTCCACTTTCATTTTGAGTGGGACTCCAAATCCAGACCTCCATGGGTTACTAAATTTGATTTCCATTGATAATTTTTGTGTGATTTTTGTTGTCAGCACATTCAACTATGTAAAGAACAAAGTATTTAATAAGAATATTCCATTCATTCAGATCTGGGATGTCTTATTTTTGTGTTCCCTTTATTTTTTTTGAGCAGTATATTTTCTTACATATTTTTTTCTTTTATCCTGTGACCCCAAATCAGATAACCCTTAAAAAAAATGAATGGATGGATGTTTTATTTTGTAGTCCAAACACTGAATTGAGGTTATTGGACCCGATGCAAGGTTGCATCAGGAATTGGGTGTAAAATTTATGCCAAATGTGTGGCTCCATCCTGTGTGGTGAGTCTTTGGGAAATAAGAGAACAGGCAAAAGCACCTTTTATTTTTTTTCCTCCTCACGGATACCCTGTAGATAACTGATTGATGTAGCCATTGTGTTTCAACCTTTTGGCCACCAACATCTTGGTGTTTTAAAATCAGATCTGATGGGCGTAGGCCTGCCTTAGAGGATACCCTGCTTTAGCATCTATTTTAACTCTGTATTTTACAAAATGAAGATCCTGTTTGGGTTTCTTTAAGTATTATTGAGTCCATAAACTCATCAGGTGTAGTGTTTACCGAGGTCATGGACCAGCAGAGTTCTTTACAATTGCAACCTCTGTGAATCTTTTTACCGTTCTCTGCAAAGTCTATATACACTCCCTGATCGCAAAGTTCAGAAAATATGTGGCTTTTTAGCTGTTAAATACTCACTGTAACTGTGTTCAGTGTAAAGTGTTTCAAATAAACTATGCATGACCAGCATTGATCAACCTCATTCATGTAACTGACACATTTCATGTTTGTCATTAAACAGCACAGGTTCCTGTGTAACCTTCAAAGTTTTTACACATACAGTAGCTAAAAAGCTTCATTCTAATCAGCTGCAGACAAAGATACCCATTTCATCCAAAGGTTAATCCTTACACCTCATAAAAGCTCTATTTTACACAGCTCACAGTCCTGTTAGATATCCTAAACCCTGTTTAATGTCTGCTAGCATTTGGTCACACTATCCTTTCAGCTCCCACTGTCATAACAAGTATTAAAACTGTGAGGGCTTTTGGAGGGCAGGCCTCATTTTGGTCTGGGTGAACTGGTCATTGCCTCTTTCTGTAGCTGGTCTCCTCTGGGAATAAAGGCTCTTACTGTGTGTGGTTGGACACTGTTGAGAACAACGAAGCGTCTGGCTCTGACATAGTCAGGCCAACGGTGACGAGGGCCACACAGGCTCTCGTCCTTTCATCACAATTATGTGCAGTCCTTCTGCTAATTGCAGAGAGCTGGCTGGAGTGAGGCAAGAACAGGCTGTTGGTATGGACTGAGGGATTTTATTGAGTGTAGGGACAGAAGGCGGAAGAGAGGGACGAGGCAGGGTCATGGAGATGGTTCCTCATTAGAGATTGAACAGCTGCCAATCTTCCAGCTGCCGCTGCTCGACACAGGGATTACTAAGAAGGCAGAAATGCAGAACATGCGTGTCTGTGGTATACTTTCCCTAACAAGTTTTCTTTACCTTTCTTATTCTTTTTATTCTTTTCTGCTTGCTTTTCTTTTCTGTAGTTTCACTTTCTGTTTCTTAAACTCCATCCTTCATGCTTTCTGTTTTAGTTTTGAAACATTTTTTTGGTATCCCCCCCCCCTTTTATCACTTTGCTTGACCCTTCTTTCTGTGTGGGCAAAGAAAAGCCAGGAGCACATGACTGAGATCAACTCTGGCTCCTGTATCATTTATCACTGGTATCAACACAAGACCCATCTGCAGAGTGATGCCAGTTAACCAAGCTCTAAAGAGAGCTTCAATCAAGTTCTGATCTCTTGGTAGTCATCACTGAATCCCAGCAGGTTTGTTAGGGCAGCATGGGAAATAGTGTTCAGCTGCTGTGTCCCCCGTTAAAGCCCAGGGAAGTAGTAGACTTTTGGAGGTATTGGATTCAATTTTGCGACAAATGAGATTTCGTGTGGGGTAATAAAAAGTTAGTAAACGTCACCTATTCCAAAATTAAACTCAGGGGGACTACAGGTCGTCTAAAGCAGCTGTATTGTGAAGATCTCGAGATTTTGCAATATGGCTCTATCAGCATAAACATGGCCAACAGACTACTAAATTAAAAAACAAATAAATAGACAATTTATTGTCCTTGTGAATTTTAAGGTCTTCATGGTGGTTCATCAAAAGATGATTAGGTGCACCAGTCAGAATGCAGTTATTCCCAAATAGAGATCTACAGTCTTTCCTTATTTGAGGTTCTATAACTATATAGTGATGAATTCACATTTGAAAGTTTTGGTTCAAATTATCGTCAGTACACATGGAAGAGGTCAGGAGAGAGTTACACCAGTGGGTGTCTACAGCCATCTGTTAAACACAGCGGAGGCTCTGTCATCATTTGAGCATTTCAGCCATCGTTATTTGGGATCTTGTCAAAACTGAAGTGGATTGGAATTATGATCCCAGAAAAGAAGCATTTGATTTTTATGCAAGACTATCTGGAAAACGTCAGTGGCTTCATTTTTCAGCATGGAAATGAGCCCAAACAGAGTGCCAAAGCAGTCAAAGCGTACCTGGAAAGCACACAGTAGAACACTATTAGTCACGGGTTGTCCTCCTTAGAGCCTGGATTTCGACATTACTGAAGCAGCGTGGGATCAAATAAAGGCAAAGAGTTTTGAATGTCCTTCAAGAACTATTCCTGAAAACTACTTCAATAAATTACAAGAAAGCTTGGCTATGAGAGTTCAGGCTGTGTCGAATAAAAAGGCAGGGGTTAAAATTGCACACTGTTTTGCAGTTCTAACCACTTAATGCAAATGTAATGCCCCTGGTGGCCATTACTAACTCAAATTACTTTGTGAAGTTGGAAAATGGACAAAAATAAACTAAAAATACAGAGGAAATAGTTTTATTATTTGTTTGATCAAGGTGTTTGAGACTTTGGATGACTGCGAGTCAACTGCTTTCAAAAGGTTCTGTGTTTTTGTTGTTATACTTCCACTGATCTACTTAAATCTTCCTATGCCCACCACACAATAATAATTGCAAAGACTAAAATTAAAACAGAAACTAAAAAACTAAAACTAAGGAAAAAAACAAAACTAAAAACTAATAAAAAAACTAATCACTTTCAAACAACAAACTGAAACAAAACTGCACTGAAAACAAATTAACCACAAAATTACAATAACTCTGGAAAGTAGTGAGCACCTATACATTATCATAAACCTAAGAAGAGATAAGAGATAAAATTAGTTGAACAGATTATCCATACAGCTACATAGGTATAGGTTTGTGTGTGTGAACTTGGGGCTTTTTATGATGGTGACCTTTAAGGAGACCACTGTTCCTGTAGTGATAAGTTGTCATTCCAGCTCTATTGTGTACATGAGTACAAATCTCCGGAAAGTATTAAGCTTGTTCCCTCCATTCAGCTTCTGCCAACCAGAAGGAAGCAAAGTTGATTTCACTACAAAATGCTGGATGACAAACAAATAAACAAGGCAAACGGCTACAGATGAAGCTGTTTATACAAGGTCGCTTTTAGTTAAAGTTAGAAACAAACAAACAAACAGGTGACCAAATCTCAGAGGCTCATGTGCTTGCTACTGCCCTTTATGGTAAAGTATATACCCTGGACTATGGTTTTGAAAACACCAACCCTCCATTATAAGATAAACTCTATAATATGAAGTCAGATGCTTTTGGATTAATAAAGATTAAAACAACTGTTGACCTTAGATTAGAAGACATACGACAGGAGCAAGAAGCCACATATGCATCCTCTGGCAGAATGACCGAGGATTTGTCCTGATTTGTGTTAAATTGGTTTGGCTGAGCTTTGCATGAGAACTTGTAACACTTTTTAGTGTTAAAGGATTAAAAGAGAAACAAGTCTTGAAAGTTTTAAATACTTGCAAAAAAACCCCAGAAAGCTACCATCATGTAAAAAATAAAATTTATTAAGTGGACTTAAATTTTTGACAGGACTGCATAGAGCCCCGTGAAAAACAAGTACATCCCATGAATCAACACCTTGTGGAACCTCCTTTAGCAGCAATAAACTGAAGGAACAGTTTTTTGTATCAATTTCAGTCTCTTGCATCACTGTGGAGGAGTTTTAGTTCACTTCTCTTTACAAAGTTGCTTTAGTTAATTGAAGTTTGCAGGCATTCATTTGCACAGCTCGCTTAAGGTCCTGCCACAGCGGTCTGGATTTTGACTGAGCCGCTGCAACACCTCGATTCTTTTCTTTCATAACTTTCAGCTTTAGCTGTCGGACAAATGACTTCACTTTGAGTGTAGAATACCAGAGTACAATCTCGATTTTGGTCTTGTCTGTGCAAAGGACATTGATCCTTGTTATGATTTGTTAAGATGCAATGCTGCAATCCTAAACTGTGCTGTCGTGTTCATTTAGAGAGAAAATACTTTTTCCCCTTCCAAAAATGCTATACTTGTTCAGTTTTTTTTCAAATTGTACTTTAGCATTTAACATGCTAACTGAGGCCTGTAGATTCTGAGATATTCTAAATACTTCTTGGGTTTTTGGTTTTTTTTGTAATTTCTCTGAGCAAATGTGCTTAGACATTCATTCCTGGAAATATTGTGACATTGTGTAACACTGAATGCTCCAGACCACAAACTGCTCAAACGTCTGCTTTTATAGAGTTGATCACAGTTCTTTATGATCAATTAATCAAGTGCATTTAATTAGCAGGACCTGGCTACAACTTACCCTCTTAATTCTTATGGAAGCAGTAGGGGTATACTCAGTTTTTCACAGGAGTCTTAAAGTCCTGTGAAATCTCCACCAGATTTGCCAAGTCCAATAACAATCCATCTCACAGATACAACTGAAAATTCTGGAAAATCTGTTAAATGGACCTTGAGATGTACTATTATATTGGTAAAAATAAAACAAAAAATGAGCTGATAGATTTGCTGCCATTTATTCTGACTGTGTAAAGTTCTTTAGTCTTCTTCCTTACACAAACAGGTTGGTTATCTGAATACAAGCCTCGGTATGGGGAGCTCTGTGCAACAGGCTGCTACAGTAGTTTATTTTAGGTCTATCCTGAATGTATGAGCCAAGTTAACATGTGCCAGATTTTCTCAGACAAAATAGAAAAGTATTTGGCAGTTAACTTTACTTTGTTCTGAACCTGTAAGCATCATAAATCTCAGTCTCAAGAAAACAGTCCTTAGCAAATATCTAAGCCTTTTGTTGACAGCAAATCAGAGTTGACTATTCTGGAAACAGACGCGTATGTGACAAAACACACATTTGAGGCATGTGACGCATTGACTGTTTAATTCCCTGGTGGTGTCGTGGATGAAACCCGAGCGTATGTCAAGTATGCCTCAGCTGCTTGATGTTGACATGTTGTGGGTCCAAGAAGAAACACAATACTCTTTATGAAATATCAGCTGTGATGGCCTTGCATGAGGTGCACAGCATTGGGCTTGGCACATCACCAAAAGCTCTCAAGTAAAGCAGAATTTTGTGGATTACGATGATAATATAAAGTGGAATGTTTAGCTGCAAGCTTTTTTCTTCGTCACTTAATTATGAGACTTATAAGAAACCTGATTGTAGGACCCCAGCTGAAACCCACTACACAACAACAACTGAAAGCAACAGTGTTAAATGTTATTGGGATAAAAAGGAGAATATGAAAAAGGGGAGTAAGAAGGCTATCCAGTCTTTAAGTGATGACGTGATGAACCCTGCTTTCGGGCCCAAACTACTCTGCATTTATTTAGGCTGCTGTGTTTTGAACATGTTTTAATGCTCTGTATCTTGTTCTATTTAATCTGAACAAGCCCCTAAAAACAGTCAGTGATCACTGTTGGCCTCTCTCAGTTTTTATTACCACTATTCATTTTAAAGCTCAGTTTTTAAAACCTTACAATGTAACTACAGCCCAGCCTGTGCAGCAGTATATTAATGACTAACCTCGTATTGTGGATGGATTATCTCAGTTGTTCTCCTGACTGAAGTTTGGTCCGTTTACAGCATCCTGCCATGCGATTGCATTTGTCCCTAACCATCGGGAACCCTCACGTTAACTTTTATCGAGTGGAAAAAAAGTTAGCGTTCATCCTCCAGCTTCAATGTGTTTATATTATGCTAACATAGCTGTGTAGCTAGCACGTAGCACATCATTATAGACCAGCTGGCCAAACTTCAGTAACCCTACAAAACATCACTGTTGTTTAGTTTCCTGTCTTCATTTATGTCAGAACTGATAGCAGAGCTGTATGTCTTAATTTTTTTCAGAAATCCCTCAGTCAGGCCATGGTATATAATATTTAGATGGAAACTGGCGAGCTAACTCCCTGCTAACTTCTAACGCCGTTAAATTTCACAAATTCCTGTTTTCATGGATGCCTAGATGTTAAACTTCATTGTTACACCTGGTAGAGCAGCCACACTGATCATTTTATTACAGATGAAAGAATTTAGACAGTTTTTCAACTCTCCGTGATGCCGTTCGTTTGACTTTGGGACCTGCAGTGGAGTTTGGGCCCAGACACGGCTAATGACTTCAGACTTAAAGACCGGATTGTATAAGGACTAAATGTTAGCTCTGTTTATGCTGATTGTGGTTATAGCAAGAGAGCTGGGAAGGTCACATTCAAATAAAATATGCAGTTCATTTGAGTAAACTTTGTCACCTCCAACCGGTCACAGCAGATGGCTGTCCCTACCTGGGCCTGGTTCCACTGGAGGTTTCGTCCTGTCAAAAAAGGAGTTTTTCCTTCCCACTGTCGCCAAGTGCTTGCTCATAGGGAGGTTGTCTTACTGTTGGGGTTTTCTCTAATATTGTAGGGTCTTTGCGCTACAATATAAAGCAACTAGAGGTGACAGTTGCTGTGATTTGGTGTTATATGAATAAAACTGAACTAATTAAATGTAGAAAGGTTGATGACTTTATATCTTGTCCATCCAGTCATTCTGAAGATGCTATCTTTACTTTTATTTAACTTCATGTTTTCTGTTCCTGTTAAAGGGAATCATTAGAGATCGTCTCCTTTTGTTTTTCAGTGTGTTTATTCTTCTTTCCCTCCATCAGTTTATTCCCTTTTTATTTTGAAAGTTCATGTTTTACTTGCCTCGTTTGCTCTCTCTCGACTGAGTTCACCTGGGCCCTATTCCCCATCTCCCTGGAAAGTGTCTGTGTTTTCTGCTTCAGCCTTTGTCTAATCTCTCACCTGTTTTTCCTTTGAGTCATCCATTGTGTTCGCTTCCTACTTTTGGTTTATTCTAGTTATCTTTTCGGATTTGGTTTAGTTTGCTGGGATCTCTCAGGGCAGCACTACTTAGTTTACTGTCAGCTATTCAGTCCCCTCAAAAACTTTCTCTGAGCTGTAACAAGTTGATTATATTATTTATGCTTCATCACAATTTTAAGTAGTTGTTTTTCTTTTAACTTTTCTTTGATAAGTGCTCTGAAGGATAAAAGACAGTTTGTCCATTGTGCTCAGCATATCCATCCCATATTATAATGATATTTTTGGCTGAAGTGCGAAGTCTGGAATGGGTATTGTTGTAAAAACATTGACACAGTCTAAAAGAATGGCGGTAGTTAGCTGTAAACTTGTGAAGGCTGCTGCACTGCTGTGAGCTTTGGGAGCAGCCGGCTGCTGTGTTTTGGCCGCTGACTGGAAGATGTACATGCTGCCGACAGCTGCTGCACATGCATGCGCGCACACACACTCACAGAAAGCCTTCATAGAGGTCTTTACACACACAACATGCCATTGTTAACAGCTGGCAGTGTTTTAAGTGCTAAATTACTCTAGACACGCAAAGAAGAGGAGATAATGTGGCATGGTAACCTTGACTGTCAAAACTGGGATGTAAATGCAACACTGTGACACAAATAGCCATTTTGTTTGCAAGTGATTGCGAAATCATGTAATCCCTGTGTAACTGTGAAGGAATGTTGGGGTACATTCATACCAAACACGATTATAGTGAAACAGCCATAATATTTGTAAAGAAACCAGTTGAAAACCTTTGCAAAAACACAGCATCAAATTGTCAGTTTGTGCTTGAATGTATTAATATACAGTACATACAGAATATGCATACAGATGTACAGGACACATTTTAATGCATGTAAGGTCAAGAGAGTTTAGGTGAATCCATCATGAAGCTGGCTCCTAATAATAGTTTGTCCTCCTATTTTACCTGCTATTAACATCACTATATATCTTTATATACCTTAGAAAAAAATATTTTTCCTTTAAAAATAAAGAAAAAAAATTGTAACAATAAATTATTCCTCTGTCTGAGAGCAGACAGTCAAACTGACGAGTTTGAAACATGTTTTAATGCGTGTATAAAAAGCTTTAATTTACCCAAATGGCAATTTCTGGAGCTGAAAATTTAAGCCAACCAGGTGGAGCCAAAACTTCAGTTCTTAAAACTTTCACATGATGCTGGATCCAAAACCAAGTCAGTCCTCAAAAGGGCCAGTGTTAAAATGCCTAAACTAGCTAGGTAGTGCTAGTGTTACTTGAAAATTTCCAAGCGTTACCCTCATGTCTAATTATAGTCATGTACAACTATTAATTTATTTATTTATCCTAAAAAATGAGGAGCCAGTTGTGGTGGTTTGGGTATCTGACCAGGATGCTTCTAGGGTACCTCCTAGGTGAGGCGTTCAGAAGACTTCCTACTGAAAGAGAGCCCTGGGGCAGACCCAGGAACTGCTGGGGAGATATATGTCTTGGCTGGATTGATAAGACCTTTGTATACTCCTGGAAGAGCTGGAGGGGGCGGCCTGGGAGAGGGAAGTTTGGGCGTCTCTGCTTAGTCTGGTGCCCCTGCCACCCAGACTCAGATAAGATAAAGGTTCCAACATGGTTCTGCACTGGTCCCATAGACACTGGATGTAGCTATATATATATGACGTCACCCACTGATTCCTGAAACCCCATTTTGAAGCCTTGAGATGAGCATTTCCAACACAATCTTGGCTGCAAAAAATTGCATGTGTCAAAAAGGGTTAGGTCTGACTGTAAAACTGCACATTCATTGGCTGCGGTCTTGTGATTGATAAGGAATTAGCCAAATAACATGCAGTTTCATACCACAGATTATGCTCCATTTTGAAACATAGCATGACCAAGATTTTTAAAAGACTCAAATTTTTATTTAATATGTCCCAAAACAAGTTAATAAGCCCATAAACTCAGCAGGAAGGTGTTTACAGAGGTCACGACAGAAAGATGTTTTCCCATATAGAGACTCACAGTCACAACCACAACTATTGCCATCTCATGGTCTTCTGATGGAAAACCAACTCAAGGCACTTCTGTACTGGTTTTATTTTTTCTGATCTTTTTTACAGCCTGTGTTTGGTCAGCTTTGCAGGCTTTGCCGTCACCAGGGGGGCAGTGTCACAAAAAACCAGTGGGTGACTCTTGCTTGCTTGTGCTTTTGGTGGTATGTCTGCTACTCGCAGACAAGAGTAATAACACAGAAAGCACTGAAGTAAAACTGGGTGCTAAAAACAATGAAAAGTGTCCACTGCAGCCAACATCCGTGCTTCTCACGGTGAAGTTTTTTCTTTTACGATGTTTTGGGGTCGCTCCTTGTTCCAGCACCCTTTCTGACCAATCAGCTTCTAAGCTAAATGCTGTTGGGTTTTCAGAGGGCTGTATGCAATCCCACAAAAATCTACACAAATAGACTCAACGGCAGAAAATGAGTAGACAGATGGATGGATGAGAGAAAAGGTGGCACAAGGCCAAAATGCCACATGAGGCTTCATAACACAAGTGCAATAACTAACTGATACTGTCATGTTAGTTATAACTGTCTTTCAGAATTTATAGCAATGATCAAGAAGGAAACAGCTCTGTGAAACATAAACTGGATGTCTGACATCTTGCAAGTTTGTCTTCAGAAGAAAATTGGCTGACCAAACCTCAACAATTTTATGTTGCCACATAATATGCCATCTCTTCTGACTTTTAATAGCTTCTAGATTTAAAAAAAAAAAGACCTTGAAAGCAATACAAATTCATTTGTATATATTTATTTTTCAGTGCAATGATTGAATTATAAAATAATCCCTTCAAGGAGGTTTCCAGGTATTCACATCTACATCTAGTGAGTAGCAGATGGAGTAGATCTTTTTACCCTTGAAATTTAAGGGTTACAATTTATACATGATTCCCTGCATGTGGATGAAAAAAAAAAACTCTAACTAAAGCTGCACATATTTGTTTTATTAACACTGGATCAGCTGATGGGTCACTTTTAACAACCAAACAGCTGTTTTTAGCTTTGGTTGAATTTCTAATTGTCTATTTTCTTATTTACGCCTTACTTCTCCCAAACTCTTCATTTCTTATGAGCAGATTTTTGGTCTCAGAAAATGTGCATAAAGCTACTGTATGTCACCTATCTAAAGCAAATGAGGAATCAATACAAATGACCTGAGGGTGACAATAAATAAGTGTATACCTGCTCCTTGTTTGAACACATCCGTATTGAGTTTCAGATAATGCTATAGTTGTGTTTACAACTGAACCTTAAATCTAAAAGGAGGCCCTTTAACTTGATACAGTGATTTCAAATTCAGTAAAACCAGTAAGAATTAGATCATATGTAACTGTATATTTATGGAAAGACTGCACTGAGTGCATGCGTGGACCTGTGTGTACAAGCATCCTTGAAGCCATGACGTCTGCAGAGGATGCTGAATGACTGATAAGACTGAGGGTGGTGGAACCACATAGAGAAAGACAGAAAAAGACAATGATTAGGAAGCAGGAAGAATATAAAAAGCAAAGACTGTAGCGTGATGGAGTCAGGGAAATGAGTGGGAGAAGCAGGGGTCCCAGTCAGCCACAGTGGGTCCATGTTCAGTGGCGGGACCAGAGTGGGGGGAGGGTTGGGTGGAGATGTGTGAAGTTCCCATGCCCTGTGTAGTTCCCTGGGGAGTAGCGGTGGCAGATGTGACGTCTGGAGCCTGGCCTCCCTCCCTTCATCTGTGCCGCTCTTCCTCCCTAGCCTAGATGTTCTGGTTTCTCTGCTCCAAGTCTACTGAAGATCATCAGAATCTGTCACTCTGCCTTCTTTTACTATTTAATTTAAAAAAAAAAAAAAAAAAGGCCAGGCGAGAATTCTTTTTGTGC
>VVHJ01005612.1:11546-27989 GCA_015107715.1 Tylochromis polylepis
CTGTCCCCCTCCTTTTTTTTATTTTTTAATTTTAAAAAAAAAAAAAAAAAGGCCAGGCGAGAATTCTTTTTGTGCATTGCTACTTGTCCAGTCAGAGATATTGTGCCAAAGGAATGGACCCCCAAATTTTTTTTAATGGTCTTACGGACTTAAAATTGTTTTTGTTCAGAAGATGAAATACTTACATTATTATTTTTAAGCACTAAATTCCCAAGGAAGAGATTGGATTACCCTTACAAAAGAAATATACCTTTAATTTACAATTTAAGGGATTTAGGAAGTTTATATTTTCAGTAATGTTTAAATTAAAGGGAGTGTTTTCATATTGGGATGTGGCGCAGCGAGGACCCAAATGCAAAGATGGAGCGAGTTGGAGTGCAAACAAAACCAAGCAGTTTGTTTAAGCTGATATTAATCAATAGATAAGAAAAGGAAACAAAAGGATAACTATGATAAAAGCAATACTGGAAGGCCACTTGGAAGGAGCTTGGGACACACAGGCTGAGTACACAGAGAAGGCAGACACACAGCACAACAATGAAAAGACAAAAAACAATGGTTTAAATACACACAGATACAAAGGCAATCAGTGAGGAGTGGAAACATAAGGGTAACACTGCTGAAACTAATCAGAAACTGGACAAATAAAACTAAATATAAAAGCACAAAAGACAAAAACACTTAAAGACAAAATAAAACAGGAACATGAAGACATCAAACAGGGAGACGGAAACTTAACGAAAAACATAGGGGAGGAAGGCATAAACTGAAACTCGAGGAATAAAATATAAATTAAACTATAACCGTGAATAGAAACTATATTGCAGATAACAGCAAAGCAAAAACATTAGAAAACCGAGAGACTAAACTGGGAATATAATTATAACCAAGAAATAACCAATACATGAATACAATAGAAATCTCAAAAAGTTTATAAAACATGAACACAAGAATCAGAAAATAAATGCAAAAACTCAAACTTGAGCAGAAAACCCAACAACTGTCATGATGTGTGGCTGCACTGAGAGGTTTGCTGGACAAGGATTGGGGGGCAAAATAGTGCATTGTTTGCAGTTTATGCATCAGAAACTGTTGAATAAATTTAAATCATCTGTCTTAGTGTTAAGAGATTGTCAGGGGCTGGGTCTGTGACCCAATGGTTTTTTTTTTGTTATTTTGTATTGTTGATTTCTGATGTTAAAATAATGTTAAATTCGTGTGTTATTCTTAAGTTAAGGGTGTAGTTGAGTTATTCTGTATTTGGGATTACCTATGAGATAATGTTAAGTTCTATTATTATTATTATTATTATTATTATTATTATTATTATTATTATTATTATTACTTTGGTTGAGTTTTAGTCTGGTTTATGATTCTTCTATGCCTCCTTGTCTGTGTAAGTTCCCCTTGTGTCTCTCTCCTCTGTGTCCCTCGCTGTGTGTTTATGTGCATATGCCCCTTTCTGTTCCCTCGTTCCCTCTCCTTGTGTTCCATGTCTCCCCAGTCTGTCATGTGTTTTATGTCTACGTGTTCCATGTTCCATCGTCAAGCTCGTGTTGTCATGTCTACGTCTGTCCATGTTTCCTGCTTTATTTTGTAAGGTCTAGTGTTTCCATATTCAGTGTGTTTAGTTTCACTTCCCCCTGTAGCATCATGTTCATTTGTGTCAGCTGTGTTTCCCCAGGTGTTTCCACTTCCCTCATTACCCTTCTGTGTATTTAAGTCCTCTGTCTTCCTCTGTTCAGTGTTGGTGTGTCTGTTTTCCTCCCTCCATGTCATGTCAGATTTAAGGTATCTCATGATTCTGTTCAGTTTGTGTTCATAGTTTTCTCATCATAGTTTCTCTCTTACTCCTGCTCAGAATCATGTTCATGTCTCGTTTGTCATAGTTGTCACAGTCTAGTTTTTCACAGTTTAGGTTTTAGTTTTTGGATTCATGTTTTCAGCCTAATAAACGGCTCGCTTTAGTTTTGTTTCTCTAAGTGTCTGCTCTTGGGTCCGCACCACAAACACACCGGCTACGCAGCCGTGACAGAGATATCTGCAGACTGTGATGTTAAGATGGCTAACACTGCAAATATTGGAAAGTCCAGTTGTTCTTGGTTGTCATTGTTTGGCTGTTATTGTGTGTAACTAGCATTTTTGGTTTGTCTTTTTCTGGGTTTTCCCAAGTTGCATCACATTTCTGTAAATGCCCCCAAAATTACATTGGAGGATTTGAAAGAGTCATGAAAGTCATTTTGTTATAAAGCCACAAAATCACAATATAAAGGAGGTCATGCTAGATGGATGGGTCAGCAAAACTTGGTGCATTAACTTCTTAACAGACAACAGGTCAGCAACAGGCAGCAGAGTTTTAAAGCTGTGCTCTGAGTAGCTCTGAGCCATTCTGGATCAAATTTGACTAATTTTGCTTGAAAGCATCATGCCTGACAGTTCAAATTGTGTAAAACATTTTAAAAATGTTAGTACCGAAAGAGCAAAAGTTCCTTATCTTGTTCTCAGGTACTTGCTAAATCACTGGGTGCTGTTTTGGACATATGCATTTTAAAAAAAAGGTTATGATTATTACTTTTTGTAAAAGAGGTGATGGATGTTAAGGGTTTTTCCTAGTGCACAAAGATAGCCAGTGAAGACAAAGTGAGATGTCAAAACAGGAAGTAACTAAATAGAGACTCATCACTTGTCATTGTACTTACAGTTTTTATAACTGTAAGTACTGTGTCAAAGGTCTTCTAATCTTAGTAACGTAGTTCTTCTAATTCATACTACAGTACCAATACAACCTACTACCTAAACTGCAATGATGTGATTCCTAAATCTAACCTAAATTTGACCATAACAATGACTTTTTTATTTTGATTTGTGGTTGAACTTTTGATATAAACAAGCAGATTCAGCAGGTCTTAATTTAGCATTAATCTAAAATGAAGGCCAGTTTCCCTGGATAGTCTTATTGTCTTTAGAATATAAGTTGACAATTAACAGTTTAAATTTAATGTGCATATCATGGGGAACTGCTGCTATAGTTTCTTTATTACTTTCACTTCACTGAATTGTAGCACAGAGATTGTGGTTTCAATGTTTGTTAAATCATGTGTCTGAGAAAAACTGAAAAAATGTCTGAGGCTTTGCAGTGAAGTGAACAGTGTTATGAACCACAGCCACAAAGAGACCAATAATAAGAGATTTATGGGTAAAAAGAAGGCCAAGCTTAAGTTTGAAAAGAATTGCAAAGGCAGAGACCTGAAGAGGAGCTACAGCAGAAAAGAATGAAAAGATCAGTTTCTCCAAGAGTCTGTCAGCATGAGACAGCTGTGAGGAGAGGCCTTTATCTCACTAATGCACTGTATTACAGCAGGCCTCTTGGAAAAAGCCCTGTGCTCTTTGCGGCTAGATGAAAAAGATCCGGATTGGATGCCTCCTTTCTCTGAACAGATTAGGACCCTGTGAGTAGTCGCACATCTGTAGCCACCACGTTACTCTTTGAAGCCCTGCGAGTGGCTGTTGACGCCCATCAAACATGGCAGCAGGAGCATGACCTCTGACGCCTCACCGAGGGACCAAATCTCTGGGTTTGAATACCAGCAGGCAGCTCTCTTTGAGGCTTCTGAAAATAAACATGTTGTAAGACCCTGAGTGATAAGAGCGTACTCGCTTTGGGCCAGTTTTGGAATGGGAATTAGAAAGAAAAGGAGCAGAGGTGATGAGGCATAACAAATTAAAAGGGGACTTCCTGGATGGTTGGAAAACAAATGCTGGGCCATTCAGGATGAAAGTTTCGGGAATAACAAACAGGATATGACCTCAGATCCTCTGTGAAAGAACGGACACGTTCATGTCCTGAGGGAAACTAACCTTCTAGGAGATGAACGTGCCGAATGTTTTGGTTTTTTTTATAATCAAACCGAAACATATTCAATGTTTTCCACACTAATTGATAAGATTTGCATAATAGTGTGATGGAATGTTACAATATAATACAGTTACAGTTCAGGGAGCTCAGAGACTTGAGCTGGTGACTCATTGTTTACCAGCCTTTGCTTTTCACCTCATCAGATAATCTTCATTAGGTTAAAAAGGATCAGTTAAGCTCAAGAGACGTCCTAGAAGTGCTCACAGTAAAGTTGCCTGATTTTTTTATTTATTTATTTTTAAACATCTTGATATCTGATTACATTATACCTCCAACTGATTGTCAACTGATAGTTAAAATAACTGAAACAAAGCAACTAAGAGGACCTTTAATGGAGATCGTTTTGGCAAA
This sequence comes from Tylochromis polylepis, assembly GCA_015107715.1. Classification (NCBI taxonomy): domain Eukaryota; kingdom Metazoa; phylum Chordata; class Actinopteri; order Cichliformes; family Cichlidae; genus Tylochromis; species Tylochromis polylepis. Next base: position 15,814 of record VVHJ01005612.1, read on the forward strand.
GCTGTAAATACAAAAATTACAATCACTGAAGTTTATTGAGTTATACTGCAAGAAGACAAGTTCATTATCTTCTTGAGTCAGACCACACATAAGCACATGATAAATGGCATTTCCCCCTTGACCTCACCAGCTGGCAGTTAATGATGAACTGTGGGAATATTAATTAAAGGGGAAGAACTGAGAGGAGAAAGTGGGTAAGACAAAATAATTTCTTGATCCTTGACATATTTGATTCTTAACCACATTTAACAGACTTGTGATATTAAATGTGAGTTAGTAAGGTCAAAAATGCCAACTCATGTTATGGTCACTGATTGCTGCCATTTGGCTGTCTGGCAGATTTTCAGTCTCACACAGCTGCACAGTCAAGCTATGTGCAACTGTACAAGGAACTGATCTTTGTATTACTTTTGATATGAATTCACACAAACACACAAATTTAACTTTAACAACTATGAAAGAAAAAAAATGTTGCTGATTATTTGTAGATAATTACACATGTTCTACATACTACACGTTCCTCATGTATTCCCCCCTCAGGTTCTTTATTCAACTGTGCACCACACAGGGAGAGCTCTTCCCTATTGATCCTTTGGGAAATCCCGTCCTTGTGGCACCTGCTGCATTTTTCAGGGAGGATGTCCTCTCATCCACCAGCCCCTCACCGGCACATACAATACAGACAACCCTATAGTCCTTTGAAACACAACACATGGATATACAGTGTTAAATATAGATCTCTCAACATTTGTCCCTGAGGAGCACCAATCTGATACCATTGTCTCTGGGTACATTACACCCCACACTCGCACAAAGCTGAATATATGAGCTCAGCTGGAGGACAAGGCAAAGAGCTAGACAAAGGGCAGTTTATACACCACAGTGCCTTCCTCTCTCCCTATCTGCCTACAGGGCAGAGCTTTCCTGGCACCTGAAGATACCAGAGGAAAGGAGAAAAATCCCAGCGGGATCTCTGATCTGTTATCAACTAAAGGTCAGAGTTGACTCACGAGTCAGGTTTTCTTTCAGATGTTTCAAGCTTCATGAAAGAGATCTGGGCAGAGTGCTCTGCAGCATTGTACAAGGCTGTAATGGTGCCACTGCCCCCTCCTGGCCAAGACAGTATTGACTCAGAAGACATGCTTTTGACTTCTTGATGCAGTGCCTGCTGTGTCTGGAGATGCAGAGGTGGTAGCTTTACTGAAGTTAAAGTTACGACACAGCCAATAATTCTGTTTATTCAAAGCAAAGCTTAACTGAAAGATTGGGCATTTTGAGTAGAATGTACGTTATATGACAAAACTAAAGGCACTTTCTGTTGTGGATGATTTTATATGAATGGATCAGTGTATAAGTAGAATTCTAAGTAGAATCAGTGTATAATAGAAGTAGAAAAAGTTATTTTCTGTTGAAAACTAAGAGCTCATTTTAAGAGGTTGTGAAAATTGTTGCACCTCTGACAAAAGAGTGACCATAAAGTCACTGGCATTTTCCTTTTCAGGTCAAAGAAAGTTACAGAGACTGGTTTCACATCCTGGGCATGTGCGAGATAATCTTTCCAGTCTCTGCTTTATTTTTTTTGTGAAGCTGCTGGGCTGCTGGGCAGCAACGAGGTGCATCCTGAACACGCTAGTTTACGCCCAGACTGCAGCTGTGTCAACAGCATTGCCCACGCAAGATAGTGATAATCTGTCAGTGTATGACTGAGGGCACAGATAAGATGCATAACAAGTGTGCAAACTCTCTCAAACTTTAAAATGTAGAGTTTGACATTTGTGACATTAAAAGAGTGTTAATTTTGATCTTGATCTTTCTCCCACACACTTATGTTGACGAATTGTACCATCATCATTTACAGTAAAATGAACTCCTATCACCACCATAAGGTTTGGTATGTTCCACTTATCCAGACATAAGTGGAGCTCTGAATAAATTACTGTAAGTGGCCTCTCTCTGAATCACCATATGGAACTGATCTGCTGGTTATATTAAAGGGCCTGGGCTCAGGTCAGAGGTCACTGCAGGTCATTAGGGCCCCATGAGTATCTTCACACCACAACTGCTTGAAGTCAAATCAGCGGCATCTGCCCTACAACATGCATGCTGATTTACTGGTTAAAGAGGAGCTTTCTGCATAGAAAACAAAAGCCTGGCCAAAGTCAGAGGTCTGCTTTGTGTTATTAGAGGCCACCTTATGAGGTCATTGAAAGTCTTACAGGGAATAGCAAGACACTAAAACACACTTAACCCTTAACTGGAGTTCACTGCTGTGGAAAATTTGCAGTGAATTGGAATTTAATTTTTTTTTTTTTTTATTCCAATGACTGAAACATTTTCTCAACAAATGAACTTGAGTGCTGGTGTAAAAAGTGTTTATCTCGTCAAAGGTCGCAAAGGCCGGAGGTTAATCAGATGAGGGAGTCTCTCAGCTCATAATGAGGCCCTCATTTAAACAAAATAAACATGCAGGTCCAGGTCAAAAGTAAAAAGTAGCAGAAACATAATGAGCTGATATGGTAAAACCTGGATTTCTAGTTACACAAATGGTGTTCCTTGTAGAGACAAACCCACAGAGAATGATCACCTCACCCAGTTTCCCCAGCATTTTACAGCATCTGTCAGTTACACTGTTTTGTATGGGTCACAAAACAGCCACCACAGACAGTTAGAGTATAGTTGGTGAATGATGTTAAGCAGAAAAAGAAACAGATAGTAGCTGATGACATGAATGAAGGTATAAATGGTGCTGAACTTGGATTCAAATGGTGGCCTGAATCTTAAATCAATTACAATTTTGCTCTGTGTGAAAATGTAATATTATATCACTTTAATGTGTCTAAATTTAGAATATTTAATATTAAATAAATGTAACCATTTATAAGGTAAAAACACAGTGAATATCTGAAAATCATCTAACAGGAAAGTTAATTTGCCTTTATATGGCCTTCATCAAAAAATCATTTATGATGATTAAAAAATAACTCATTACAGAAACAAAACAGATTTAAAAAACCCTCAAGCTTAATAAATAACTTTCTCTTGAAGCTTGAACTAACCTGTGGCTCCATTAAAAGGTCAGAGGGCAGAGTTCAGTGTTTGACCCAAATACTGCTAACCAGTGCAGGGTATGTGTGTATGTGTGGAGGGGTGTAGTATATGCATTAGAACACAATAGTGCATTAGAACACAATGGTCTCAGCTCTCTCCCATTACTGCCACATCCACTCACCATTCACCACTTCCTGGGCATCTGGTGTTACAACAGACTGGAGCGCAGTGTTTGTTTCTCTCCCAAGCCTTCCAACTGCAACAAACAAACGGTCAAAGCTGACCTGGACAAATACTCCGAGGGAAACACACAGCGCCAGAGCCCACATTCCTGCTGCAGATATGGGCTGTTATCAGCGATGGCTGGAAACAGAGGAGGGGAGGCCCAGGAAGTGAGGATGGCGTTGGCACCTTAGATATGTCTGAGCAAAGTCAAATCCAAGAAAAAAAGACAAGAAAATATTCAGACTGTAGTTTTTATAGAAGTTTTATAGAGCTATCCCAGAGTGATCCAGAGGGAAAAACTGTATTCTTGATTTCTATACATTTAGAAGTGTATTTAAAGTATATTTTTTATATTATATGTGAAGTATATTTAGTATTTCTTTTACTTTACTCACACAATTATTAATTATGATTATGAAATAATGAAACATTAAATTTCTCTTTAGTTACAGTTGTTGCAAATTTGTCAATTCAGATTTTATATTTCTGCTAACAATAACTAAATACAGTACATTTACTTTAGCACAGTACTTCTTTGCAATTATATGTTCTTTGACTGTAGTTTTATTTTCATGTCACTTTAAGCGTGCGCCTAGTATTTCAACTGGAAATGCTGCAGTTTTTTCCACTGCTACTGTTATTTCACAACTTCAGTTAAAATTTACTTTCAGACTGAAATTTAATAATAGTTTCACTATTTATCATTTGATGAGAGCCATATTGTGTGTAATTATCACCATGTTTCAGCATCACTGCACGTAAATTATTGTAATCGTTACTGTTAGACATCACTCCAACACTCCAGCCATTATAACCGCCTCTGTCTCTTTAAAGATCCTTTATTGTCATTATGCAGTCACGTAACAAAATTCTGTGCACTAGTTCACAGCTTAAAACAGACAGTATTTAAAACACGAACACAAATAAATATACACAATAGGGAAATACTTAACAAGCTTATTTAGTATTTTTGGTAATACTAAAGTTTCAGTTATATCTTTCCCCCTGATGATGCATGCAGTCACCTGCAGTGACTCATACTCAACCAATGAGCAGGTGCTGGAGGAAGCTGAGGTCAGGACTCTGTAATAATCCTGTCAGAAATCAGTTTTTTCTTTCTTTTTTTCTTTTCTTTTTTTGTAGTCCTGGCCTTTTGAGCAAGTGCAAAAGTTGTAACAGGAAACATTCCTCCCCAAACACCTTTTGAATGGTTTGAAAAGATCCTGTTTGGAGGGTGAAAAGACAAAATTACCAAAAAACTAATGACAGATCCTGCAGTTGCAAGTTTTCTGTTAAAGACTATCGAAGTTGGCCGCAGGCTTACAGAAGTCAGTTGTGGATGTGTCTAAAAGAATTTTTCACCACAGTATAAGGAAAATTCTCTTCCCCCTCTATATAAAAAAGCATCTCTTTAAAAAGCACAAACGACCCTTTTCCTAACATTTTGACACCTGGAACATCAATGATTCTGCTCCCCCAGCCTCCTCTTACATTAGCTAAACAAGGTTGTTGTTCTTTTTTTGTTTAAATTGTGTTCATTTATTCCAATTTCAGGATCTTAAGCAGAGTCGCAGCCAAACATACATAATTGGTTAAATATGGCACAAAACTGCTGCCTCTCTATATGTCTCCATCTACTGTATGTTGGTGACATAAACACGCCATAGCGTGTTCATAGGGCAACTTTACAGATTAATTCTGGTAAAAAAAATAATCTTGGCCCTTTTACTATCTAAACAGACCATAGAGAAACACAGAACTCAAAGACATTCATAAGGAGTTAACAAAGAGTTCTTCCAACTCTTTCACCTGCTTCTTTGTAGAAAGTTAAACCATCCATTCAACTTTTGATTCTTTTTCAGAAGTTCCACTGTGCTGTTTTTACTTTCACTTGTACTTTGACATTAAACATAAACTTCTTTATAACAGGTGGGTCCATGATCACACCTGCAATATTATGCCTGAGGCCTGTAACCTGTGCCTGCTGTCTGTTAGCTGGAAATGCTATTATGCGTGAATAATGAACAGCATGTTTGTTGGCACATGTTCTCTCTGTGTGTGTGTGTGTGTGTGTGTGTGTGTGTGTGTGTGTGTGTGTGTGTGTGTGTGTGTGTGTGTGTGTGTGTGTGTGTGTTATAGCAGTTGTAGTTGTCACAGCTGCACACTGCCCTGAGGACAAAACCCCTGCACCTGCCTCCGTTTCTTATGGGCTAAACAAAATGTGTGAGCAGGAGTAAATGGAGTTATTTGTACAGATGAGATCAAGCTGTCAGGATGTGACGAGGCCATCATACCTATGGAGGCAAAATTACACAGTACACTCCCCCGGCCCCGGCCCCGCCCCCTTTCCCTTTTCTTTTCCGCCTCCTTCTTCTCTTTATGCCATTATCTCAACTCCTCTCTTTTTCCAGCCTGACCTCCACCTCCTGTCAGTTTCAGGCATTGTATAACCTCACAAATAATAATGTTGATAATAAAATGAATAAATAAAAGAAAAGAGTCTATGGCGCTCACCTTGGCAAAGCAAATGTACAACAGACCATGATTCCGACCATGATCCTGCTTGATAAAATTTCCAGACAGTACAGGTTAAACAAATAAAAATAAATAAATACATAAACACTACACATTGTTCTTACAATATATCTAATGGGGTCATTTAGGAGAAGACCTGTAAGAGCTGATGCAGAAGACTGGTGTGGAGTGCACCTTGCATGTTGAGGCAAAACATCACCTCTGGAAAAGTTTCAAGCTCTGACTCGCTGTTCACTTCATATTCTCAAGACAAGTTAAAGTTTTATATTAACATCAATTCAGCATGATTTTTTAAATATATGACTGACAAATACGGCAAGAAAAAGTATGAAAAAAGCAGAGGGGCTTTAAGCTAAATCATAAAATACTCACAATATCAATGCTAACATGAACATGTAACAGTGACTGCCACTGCTTAATGTGTTAACATACTAACATTTACTAATTAATACCACTAAAACCACAAAAGTAAGAAAAATCTGGGTGTCTTCGTGTATGTTATTTGGTTAGCTGTAAAATCGTTATGGTCCTGCATCGTTTGCTGTTCGGGGATTTGTTTTTTTCTATTCCCTCCAAATCTAGGTTGGGTTGGCCAGATCAAGAGCTGCCTGTGAGTGGAGTTTGGGATTCCTGATCTTCACCTGTCGCATCTGTTACTTGTGAATCTCATCTTTTGCCATTATTTAAAGGAACAGCTCCAACGTCCGCTCTCCAACAGATTGTCTGCCTCCTTAGAGTGGTAATCAGGCTCCTCCGTGATTTTCCTGTTTATTCACAAGTTTTCTTGTTTCAGAGAGTTCCCCGTGTGGATGAAGAGCCTTTCCTGCTCCAGCATCACGTTCCTGTCCCTGTTGAGCCGGTCTGTTCCTTCTTGAATCCTTTATCAGAAAACTCACCTGCCTGTTGGCTTCGCCCACTGCCACAAAACAGACCAGTGGCCCCCTTCAAGTATATTTCCCAGAATGATCACGTAAGCAGTCTCATATAACACTATCTGGAACAATTCTGTGGAGCTGATGTCAGTGGGCTAACCAAGGCTAGCCTGTCTCGCCCCTCTTTCTCAGGGGCTCCAGTCCTCATAATCTGAACTGTCCCCTGGAATTCCCATGGCAGAGTTCACCTCCAGTGTTTGCTCACCGTTACTTAAGAAACCTTTTGAACTTGTCTGCACTGAGTCCTGTTTTGGGTTCTGCTTTAGAGTCCATTTATCATTTAAGAATCAATTTAGCTTTATTGCCATTTGAGCATATGACAAATTTAGACATGACGATAGCACCAGATGAAGAATCAGAGGCTCTTGTGGTGGTCTTGATGTTACCTTTAAGGCAATCCATGCAAAAGTTGTCTCACTGAGAGCATGGCTAAAGAGTCCTTTTCTTTGAGCTAAATGCTTACATTATCATACTCACAATGATCATCAAACCTTTGAGTTTGACCCAAAGTGTATGGCTTTAAAAAGAAGGAACTGGGTGGCCCTCATTCTAGTAAAAGTCTTGGTTGTTTTCCGATAGATTCAAACTTAAAGTACAGCTTGGATGAAACAGAACGCTCCCTGTTAAATCTTCTGCACAAAAAGATTAAAAATACTAACAGCCTCATTAACTTTCTTTGCTGGTAAACTGTTGCCTGTCCTGCTGATCCTACTGAACCAACAGTTCAGTTGGGTTCGTGTAACCTTTAGCAGTTTTCACGTTACGGCTGTGCTTCACCCAAGACTCATACAACTCATACAACATGTGGTCATTTCTCACAGCACATGAAGTCATTAGGAATTGATAGATGCCTTAAAATAAATAAATAAATAAAAAGTATACACCTCTTCCTTGAGACAATAGCTAAAGACATTTTGGCTGATCCTCTTGAGAACATAAAAGGTTAGAACCAAATTTAGGGGTAATCCATTAAAGTGGTGAAACTTTTCAAAACCACCGTTCTTAAAGCCATACTGTTCCACGGGTTAAAAATATGTGCTTGATGCTGACGTTGTCACTGTACATGAAAACAACTTTCCTTGAGGATTTAGCGAGTTTCTTTTATACAACTACAAAGAGCCCTCATCTGTTTTGCATCATAAAAAATTAACTCCATTCTTTACAAGAACAAAACGCCATGGGCGCATCATTGGAGAAATTATTTGGATTTTTTTTTTCTTCTCAGGATTTGCTATGCAGAGTGATTTTCTGGGTCTCCACAGGCTTTAATCAGGGAGTAAAAAATGGAAACCTGCCAAACAAGGGGCTCTGATTTTGAGAATCCCGCCTCAGGTTAAGAGACAATGAACTATACAAGGCTTTGATCTGAGTTCATACCTAGGCAGAATAACGATGATACCTCTGACCACAGCTATTGACGTCTGTGGAGTGTTAGCACGCTGCAGAGGGGAATTTATAGCCACACAGGCACTTTTAATGAGTTTTATTTGTTTTGTTTTATCCCCCTCCACCTCCTATCACCTCAGCCCACAGACTAATGATGAGGGAGGGTAGTACTAGTTGGGAATCTGCCGTCTCCACACCTTCACGGGGCTAATTATCTGACCCGCCTGAGGATCATCTCCTAGCTAAAGGAAGTGAGATTTCTCCTTTTCTCTTGACACATAAGTCCACATTAACCCCTTTTGTTAGGGTAAATTGGAATACTGCATGTTTGTCTCCGTGCATATTGTTAGTGTGGAGGGAGCAAATAGTGCTTGGCATTTTCATGATTACTATTCGCATCCACGGGAGTCATAGCATGATGTTTTACTGTACAAACAAAAAAGTTAAGAGCTCAACAAATAAAACCATTATGAGCAATGTTGCATTTGTTTTACTTATTATTAATTATTTTTCCTAATTCTGTTGAATGGGTGTCGTTTTCATAGATTATTTGGCTCTGGTAAATAACTTTTTGTAACCCTGGGTTAACTTAGAGAAGTGAATTCAGATAACAGAAAGATACTGTGGGTATGCTGAACTCTATTTGTAGGTCAGGGTCTGGAGAGACTTGAGTAAACACAGCGGTTTGCCCATTTGGACCAGCAGGACAAACTGGTGCCTGGGTTTTGGACCCTTGGTTTTGAGTTTTGTGTGTTAACGTTTCTTTTTAGATTGTGAGAATGCTTTTAAGTTTTGTTCCTTGTCTCTCTGGTGAATGGGGTTGACAGCTTCTTTGTTATTTATTATTTACCTTGGAGTTGAGTTTTCATATTCCTTGGTTAGCCAATATTTATTTTCCAGGTTTATTGTTGTGTTATTATCCATTGCATTATTTTATAGCCTTCTGGATTTTTCTCTCCGTGTATCTCTCTGTGATTCAGTATTTCCTGGTGATATCTGGTGCTCTGATCACTTTGCTCTGTTCCCTGTTTAATCCTGAGTTGTGGACAATCAGAATTAAATGCTTTTGTGTCGTATAGTACCATACCCGCCCCAATAGAGCACTTTGCTCTCAGACTGAAGCGAGTGAAGTTAAAAGTAGTATGGGAGGCAGAGCCTTCTGTGGAACCAGCTCCCAGTTTGGATTTGGGAGACAGACACCCTCTTTACTTTTTGATGGTTCAGTTCAATTCAGTTTTATTTATATAGTGCCAAATCACAACAATAGTTGCCTCAAGGTACTTTATATTAAAAATACCCTACAACAATACAGAGAAAACAGAGAAAACCTCAACAATCATATGACCCCCTATGAGCAATTGCTTTGGTGACAGTGGGAAGGAAAAACTCCCTTACTTAACAGGAAGAAACCTTCAGCAGAACCAGGCCATATTTAAAAAGTGAACCCAAAGCAAAAGTATTCTAAATTATTATTGATTCTAATGGCTAGCAGAGGGAAACTCCTCTTGTTGTGTGAAGAAGTCTGATTGCATTCAAGTCTCTGGGAAAATAAACCCTTGGCTCCACTGAGCTTTCCTCATGAGTTCACGGTCTCAGTTGATAGGTTTGACTTTTTATTTAATTTGTATGATTTTTTGTTGTTGTAAATTACGGTTTTCATTAGAGTCACAAAGGAGGATAAAGTGGAGTATGTTTTTAAGTCATTATCATATGAATGTGCAATGTTCCTCCATTGTTCAGCCAGTGCCACCCGTTGTTTATCATGTTTCAAAATTTCTAACATGGCGACTGTGAAAGTGTACAGTTTGAGGAGTTAACAGAGGACCACAATAAAAAAAAAGAGGATGTTTTGGTGGCTATGTCTTTACACATTGACACAACAATGAAACACAGCAACAGCATTGCTGTCCCTGCACTTTACAGAGAGGTTTACTGTCTTATTATTCCTGCATTGATCAGGCCACGCTAAAGGCTATCACTGATATCTGTTCAGCTATTTCCAAGTTTTGTAGTTAGAGCTCTTTCAGGCATTCTTTTGTAAGAAACTTTATCTTTACTTTTTAAAAAAAATAATTGTATTTACTCATACAATTATAATTATATTATGGTATGTCTCACATGCTTTTGTTTATTTTGGTGTTACATACAATTACATTTGTGTATTTCTAAGGTGAAACTAGCTTTCCATAGTATGAAGTATATGTAAAGTCCTGTAACTTTTGTGTTAATGCTGCACTAAAGTAAAAACATCGACTCTGAGTGTCTCCAGGGCTCAGCATTAAACGTTAATCCATCTGTCCCACTTCACAGTAATTTTCACATTCTCAGAAGTCATAATTACTGACACGGATGTTGCCTGGAAAGTGTGTCCTTTAACAGTATCGGTCACAGCACTTCCTCCACACAATACGTTTCCTATCTCGCTGTCAGACAGCAGGTCCCAGTCCATCCTTTCCTCATTAAGCATATGTCTCATTTTCCATTTCAGACAAGAGATAGCATAGAAGTGCTCACAAAAGCACTATTTTCAGGCCTCTGAAAGTCTAATGAGAGCAGATCAAATATAACTGACACCGAAGGGAGACAAAGGGAGACGTAGCCCTGGGTGAGAGATGAGGCGAAGCAGAACAATGGACCAGAATGTGCTGTCACTGCGGCGGTATGGAGCAGGACGAGAGAATGCAGATGATTCTGTAATGAGGGATTAAGTGGTGGATTATGGGTCTTTATTAAGATGTTTCTGATCCTCATTAGGCTGAATCTTGTATCAGGGCATCGATTCCCTGCTTGCTCACTGGATTGGCTGTTCTCTGGAGGAAGAGTGGAAAGGAAAGAAGGAAGAGTGAGAAAGAGTGAAAGAAAGACATGCACTGCTAATATGCTCCTCTGAGGAATGCAAACTAAAAAAAATTGCGAGACAGGCAGTGAGTTGTGCATATTTGTTTTGTCATTTTTGTTGAGACTTTTATTTCACTAATTTAAATAAGGACCCACACAGGATAGTTAGAGAGAACAAACCAAAATCTAAATTGGGAAGGATTCTGAATACTTTAATATGTCATCATCATACTACAGACAACACTTCTCATCACTTTCACAGGATTAAGAGTCTATAGCCATACTGACGGCTCTTTGTGGCTGTCTTTAAGCACCGTAGTAGTTTGAGTTCTATATTGGTACATGTACACGTTTTATTAACAGAGGTTTAGGGTATGATAGGGAGTCATGGAGGGTGACATTTTCTCTGTAGTATGCAGGTCATATGCACATTACATAGATATTAAAACAGTCAAAAATAGTTTTCTCTCTCATCTCCTGCTAAATCAAAACAGTGTCAGAGTTAAAAGTGAAAATTGCTCCGTGAACAGAATCATGAATGGAAAAAAAGAAGACTATATTAAAATTCTCAAGATAACTTTAAGTCAAACAATAATTCAAGATTCAAGATCTTTATTGTCAATACAACAATATACACAGTATACAGCGTATCGAAATGCCGTTTCACCCCAAGCCCCCCATGGTGTATTTATAAGAATATCAAAATATATCTACAAGGGATATAAAACTAGAAATGACAAATAAATAATAACTCACTATATTTAAGTAAAATTAAAAAGATAAAAAGGTACTAATACTAACTATGTCTATGTATAATAAACAAGGACAGGATAAAAGACAATACAATGTGATCATGTGCAATTAAAGTAAAGTGACAGTTGTGCAGTTGGCATTAGATACCAGGTTCAAGTTATGGTCAGGATATTGTGGACAAGACAAGATGAAGGCATGTGCAAGATGTAAAATGTGCAAATATAGCATAATGTAGATGTGGTCAGTAACCATGTGACTGAGGTGTGCAATTATGCATATTGTTCCAAGGTCCAGTTTGTAATGAATTTGTGAAAGTTTGTGTTGTTATTATTGAGCCTTCTGGAGACTGGCCTTCTTCAGCTTCCGAAGAAAGTGAAGACGTTGTTGGGCTTTCTTCATGATGGTGGTGGTGTTCAGGTTCCAGGAGAGGTCATCTGATATGTGCACACCCAGGAACTT
>VVHJ01005613.1:18580-30829 GCA_015107715.1 Tylochromis polylepis
CCCTCCATACCCCCCCCCCCCCCCCCAAAAAAAAGCCCAAACCCCAAACCCCACAGGATTCACAGACACCTGCTTCCACTGAGTGAGAAGGCAGCTGCTTGTGTGTATACTGAGGGGTAGTGGTTTACTGATTAAAAAAAACAAAACAATATAGACTGGGATGAGAAATGCAAGAAACAACGCATCTTTACTCTTTTGCAGTCCCCACTTCACCATTAAACAGGTGACAGTGGAAATTCAGACCTCACTGACTAAACTAATAAAAAAAACAAAACAAGCTTTACATGTCTCTGCTTATTTCAATAAATGAAAAACTGAGTGTGCACTCGTGACTGTTATCAGAGCAGCACTGTCTATCAGAAGAGGTTGTGGTAATGCAACATCATCAAAATATTGGACTGCAGTGCGCTTGTGTTGATAGTGAATTAGCATAATTTTTTTTATGCTGAGATCATTTCGGTTCACGACAGGTTTGCTGTCCCCACACACAGAGAAACAGAGTTTTATGTAGTTTAAATCATGTAAAACAGCAGAGGAGCTTCATTTGTGAAAAATGCAGAAGTGCCTTGTAAACCATTACATGTCACCTACATTCATTTAAACTCAAAGAGGTTCTTATTGGCTGTTTATGTGGGTCACAGGGGCAAAAGGCACTGCCATAATGTTGCTCTTGTTTCTGCCTATTTCTGTTTAGGTCAAGTAAAGCAACCTCTAGTCATAACCTTTTTCCATGGTGTGTTTTCATTGCGTTATTATAAAGTCATATTTTATCATCATAATCACATTTTTAAGAGTTTCATCTGCCACACTGTTACATTTTTATAAGGTATTTAGCTCTAAAAGTCAAAGAAGAAGTTTACTCTCACTGCTGGTGGTTTTTTTTTTTTAATTCCATCCTCCTTTCCCTTTTCAAATCAAACATGTCTGTCGCAAGCAGATTGGCTCATAAATTCGGTTTGTGTGTCACAATAGATTTATAGCAGGATGTTGCAGAAATGGCGGGCTCCTGAACGTGCGCGTGCATATGCACAAAAACACACATGCCACTAGTTCACATGCTGGCCAGCGTGCTCTTGGTCTGCATAGATTACTCTAGCCTGATTTCCTCATTCCCTTGTTGCTGTTGTGGTCGGAGATATTCAGGCAAGAGCAGCCGCTCCCTGCTGGCAGTGGTCAGGTAGAAGGGCAGGGCTGCACTGGCTGGACCTGATAACTACCGTCCCCATCCATGGTACAGAGAAAAGGACAAAAATTGGGGGGAAGCAAAAAACAAGACAGCGCCAGAATTACTGAAACCTGTATGGAAAATGTCACAATGTAGTTTGTGAAAAAGGCCTCTAGAGCAGGTTATTTAGTGGTCATTTGTGTGGAGAAGTTCAGCAGAGATCCGACAATTTACTAGCACACATAAGGAATCAAAAATATTAAAACAATCCATGTGTAGATGCGTAAATTAATTAATAACTTCATTTTGCTGGGACAATTTTTTCACAAATATGCAGGGGATATGCACAGACTGTATATAAAATATGGATGCAGCCTCTGGGTGTGAAAAGTGAAGTTAGCATGCCTTAAACCCGCCTCCTCCTACCGGCCAGAGGTGGGTGACCCTTCAGCTTGCTAAAAGAAGTCTGATTGATGGGAAAATGACCCAACTTCTAACTTGATTTATGACCTCAGTAAACACTTTCATAATGAGCGTGCAGTTTGCGTGGATAGTTTCACATTCTGTTTGATACAACATGATGTTCAATTTGGAAATTACTGTTCTGTTTGTGGCAGCCTAAACAATAATGGAGGGTATGCTCCAGGACATGACAAATTGCCACTGTATGAATGTCGCCCCCTTTACTGGTTTAAAAAAACGGAAGATGCAAATTGCCAAAATGCTCAAATAGGACTCCACGAACCACTGAGTGACTATAATTAGTAAGTCTAAGCATGCATGCTGATTTTTTACCTGTTGTCCATACAGAATAGTTGCTCTTTTCAGTTATCTGTTTGCAGATAGAGGTAAAGGTGCAGGACCCCTGCCCAAAACATCCACATTTGGCTGCCATGTGAGGACCATAACACACGGGCATGGATGCTATATGATATGAGCGCACTCACAATCATGAAATGCACATACATGCATATGTTCAGACGCAACCAGAACACACAGATTGAGCAGATAGTCGCTACCACGTGGAAAGACAGACTGAGGGTGAAGAAATAGTGGGTACGAGAGTGAGCCAGGCAGAGAGAGAGATGGGGAGTGCTGCTGAGGTGATTAGACTCATCTGCGAGTTGCTGTCTTCCCAGATTTGGCTGCCATTCGTTAAGCCGTTTATTTGTTTGTTGTCTTTTTTCTCAGGAGCAAAAAAATGTATAGACCAATGTGCCTGCTGCAGATAGCCAAAAACAATAACTGTAAACATTTGAAAAAGTGGGTCAGTACTGCTAAAGTAGTGCCAACAAGGTGAAAGAGCGAAAAACAGACGTTAGGCCATTAGATAAAAGACTGAAAGAGTCGAGTAAATAAATAAATAGAGGGCAACAGAGAGCTGGGCAGTTTATTTACAGAAATTATGAAACTGTAGAGTCATAAAGTTTAAATTTGAAATAGGACTTCACCTAAGGATTCACTGCAATATCAGCTAAAGAACTTAATTTGTTTGATTTAATTAATCACTCTAACATTTGGTCTAAAACTATGAGAAACATGGAACACTGCCCCAAAACAAAGTTCATGGTTGTTTCAGCTTTAATATATTGTTCATTACATTAGTGAAATGACATCATCCCAGTCAACTAACAAGGACGGCCACTTGTCATTTAACCCACTGTAGCTATATTTAATAATATGTAGGGATGTAAGTGTAATTTTGCTGTGAACGAACGTGAAATTCTGAATAAACAGGAGAGAAATAATGCCTCGTAAACAATAAATAATACTGTGGTACAGCAGATATTTGAATTTAGCGCCACATTGGCAAGTTGCAAACCGTTATTGGTGTTGTTTTCCAATCGTTCATATCAGGGAGTCACACACAGCTACCATTTGTACTCTGTGCTCAGGTCTGTGCCACGCTCCTGTCTCTCTTTGTAATTTTCATAACAATCCGTCACACTGGAGACAAGCGCGATCTTGAATCTTTGTATCACACGGGGCCTTTATAGGTAACCACACACACACATACACACAGACACGCAGACACACACACGCTGACATCCTCACAGGCCTCTGGTGCTGGAGTGTGGTCAAATTTCTCAGCCTGACAGCAGGTTATCGACTTCCCAGCAACACCCCCCCCACCAAAAAAACCCAAAAAAAAAACATGCCATACTTGCACACACGGCAGACACTTCCTCTTAGAGCCCATTTTGTCTGCTTTCACACTGGCTCTGTCTAGGTTTTTTTTCATTACACACACACAGACACATGTGAGCACACACAAAGTAAGGTGTGACTGAAAAAAATAATACGCTTTAGAAACTTGAAAGCAATTTTCTGACTCTATGAATCCAAGAATATGTAGAAAATGCTATGTTTACAATGCTTTGTGTGCGTCCCCGTGTGCGTGTGGTTGGAGTGGTCTGTTTGGGTTAGGGATTGAGGGTGTAGGGTCATGGTGTGGCTAACTTTTTGTCTTGACAACTTCTACTAAACTACAGTAAACAAGTATCCCCACCCCACCTGCCTCCTCACACACACACAGGCGCACACACACATTTGCTTGGCACAAAATGACATGTTTTCCCGCCCAGCCTTGGTCCAGCTTCCCCATTCACCTGGGTAAATAGAGCAGAAGGAAGGGCCTTTCAATAGAGCCCACCACACAGACCCACACACAAGCACACGTGCGCACACCCGCTACATTCACTATTGCCCCTCCTCTCCTGCCATCACTTCCCAACACTGCAACTGGCCACAAATGCACATTTTAATTTTTCCTTAATCCAACATGCGATAAAACACACACACACTCTTCTCTCGTCTGTCCGCTCCATTGTTGTCTCTAAGCGATCCTGACAAGTCGATTCACAATGGCACGATCATGCCTGACCGCCCTGATTTAGGACACTTGTCACGGGGGTGCCCCAGCCATCAGTACAATCTGCCCTATATCCACACTCCATTCCTCCAAAACACACTCACACAGCCCCTTCAGATACACACCCGTCCAGTGGGTGTGGTTCGAAGTAATGGGGTGAAAGTGGCGTGTGTGTGCGTGTGTGTTTCTGTGTGTCTATCTGCCTGCAAGTGTGATAATTGCACCAATGAGATAACAATCCTCAGACCTCAGGGTTGTTTGTGGTCTGCAGTCCAAAACACAGCCAGGCTGAAAAGGCAAATGCGCGCGCGCACACACACACACACACACACACACACACACACACACACACACACACACACACACACACACACACACACACAGATAAGCACACACACACACAGATAAGCACACACACATTTTCTCTTTGTATGTATAACACCTGTTATGAAACAAGCTGGTGGATAGAGTGGTGACTGTCACATTCTGACATCATCTTCAAAGTCAGACAGCTGAAGCAAGCAAATGCTCTGCTGTACACAGTAGGGTCTTTTTTTCCTTGCTTTGTAATCGTGTATGCATGTGTGTGTGTGTGTGTGTGTGTGTGTGAGAGAGAGAGAGAGAGAGAGAGAGACGCGGAGAGGACATATGGGCCAAAAATGCATGAAGAGGGAAACAAAACAAAGAAAAACAACGGCACAGCTGGCAGTGAATGCATCACACAGTTTTAGAGGAAAGTGATTCAGTGCAATGATTAATAACACAGTCAATATGAACACTAACAGGAAACATGCATTAAAAATGCAACTTTTCAACCTATTTGTTAAACACACACTGGGGGAAGGTGTGTGTATCTATGAAATAACATGATACAAGACAGAAAGAGTGTAAGTACTGCACAACAGAAGTGAACTGTGGAGATCCCCAAGTATTAACTCAACTGCATGCAAGGTCATCCAGTGGGTTCCCACTATCCATTCAAATGACACCTTGTATCTTTGTTTTTTGTTTTAACTCCTTCTTTATTTAAGCAACTAAAACCTATTCTCCTCTATTCTTTTTCTATTCTGTTTTCTTTCTACTTCCCTTGGGACACTAAACTCACTCTAAACAACAACTGTTTACATTGAATACACTGAACTGGCAGCTCTTCCTAAACTGGCCCTTATTAATTGGTTGATGATGTAAAATGATACCATTTTGAAAACTGAATCTTATCTTCACGACAACTGAGTGCATGCTATCCACAGAGGAACACCTTAAAATATATCTGAAAACTGAAAAAAGTTAGTTATGTGGTGGTTAGCAGTGCTGTCTCAGCAAGAAAGGTTCTGGTGTGAATCGCTTAGCAGAAGGGCTGTGGCCATTCTTTGTTGATTTGGCAGGGTCTCTTTGTACCTGTCTGGATTTTCTTAGGTGCTCGGTCTGTATTCCATAATCTGAAGGCATGCATGTTGACAGCTCTGTTGTAGGGAAGTTGCAGACGGCAGATAAGTCAGTTGTTTGTATTTTATAAATGTGTGAACAAACATGATGATCTTTCACCTCCATTAACTCACTTGCAGAAACTAATTGAACTGCTCGATTGAACTGATGATAAAGACATGGCATTTAAGTAATGAGTAAGGAGGCATATGCACAGGTAGAAACTAGTAGTGATGTGATAATCAAGGACCATGGAATGATGATAAACTTTATCGCAACATCAGGAGAAATAACAGTGAGGCAGTCAGAGTGGGCGTTATGCCAAAGTTAAACCAGTTTTAACTTTGAGGTAGGTTTTTAATTTCTGCTCTGACATCCGCAATGAATCTGGCATAAACAACATGAAAGCATGGATCCATTCTGCCAGTTCAGGCTAGTGGTGGCGTAATAGTGTGGGGGATATTTTTTGCCACACTATGGGTCCCTTAGTATTATTAGTATTATTTAAACCCTACAGCCTACCTGAGTATTGTTACTGACCATGTCCATCTCTTTGACAACAGTGTACCCATCTTCTAACAGCTGCTTCCAGCAGGATAATACACCACAAATCAAATCATCTCAAACTGATTTCTTGAAAATGATAATAAGTTCACTGTGCTCAAATAGCCTCCATTGTCACCAGAGCTAAATCCAATAGAGCACCTTTGGGATGTGGTGGATTAGGAGATTTGCACCACGGATATGCAGCAAAATCTCTGAGGAATGTTTCTAGCACCTGTTTGAATCTATGCCTTGAAGAATTAATGCAGTTGTGAAGGCAAAATGGATTTCACTCAGCACTAGCAAAGTGTGCATAATAAAGGGACTGGTGAGGTGTAAGTAGATGTGGTTTAAGGGCCCCTTTAAACACGTTGTGTCCTACCTGGCAAATGGCACCATACGACAAAGTTGAAATCAAATTAATGTCACATCACAACAATGGTGTTTCTGCCATTTGTGCATTAGTGGATTTTTGTAACTTGGCGTGTTGTGTCATGCTACTGTAGCTGGATTGAAGACATGAGTGTAGGCGATCATGTTTGCTTTGATCACTTTTTTAATGATCTGCCAGTACAGAGGCTCAGAGATTCCCAGATTATGCACAGGGAGATGTTGTAACAGTTTGAAAAGATGAGACTTTGTGGGGCCTTAAGTAAACAATGACTACCTTATGACTACCTTGGATACTAATGACCTTCAAAATCAAAATCCCATCCATTTATGATCACTAACTGTCAGAAGCACTTACTTTTTAAAATAGCAGCAGTTCTGTCTCAAAGTCACAGTCCAATCTGTGGAGCAAGTAACACAAGTTTTAAGTCCTGACTTAAAGCATTGGAATCCTTTAACTGAAACTTTTATTAAAACATATTAAAAGCTACTGACACCTCCTCTTTACCTAACATATTCTTTTTGACTTCTGAAAAAGTGTGGGACCATTTTTGTAACTTAACAAAACCAGTTAAATCAGCCCCACTGTGTGTTGGAGGCATCATGAAGCTCATTTTTCCTCTGAGAATAGAAGCTCACTTTTCTTCCCTCTCTGCCTTTTCACTCAATTACTCATTAATGACTGTAAATAAAATGACACTGAGAGGCAACTCGCTTAAAAAGTGTTCCTTAATTAGCAACACTTCTTTGGCACTTCACCTTCTTTGTACTGTCTGATGGTGGGAGCGGCAGGGAGCAAGGCTCAACTGAAGGAGGAAGAAAAATGTCACATTAAATACATTATACGGACAAGCTGGAGGAAATCTTAAGATGAGTTACTTTTATTTTTGGTAGTACAGACCATAGAGTGGAAAATTGTCATGATGAAAGCTGATGTAATTTTTTGTCATCTCATGTCTTCCATGGAAGTCGACAGGAAGAGAAGTAATGCTGACAAAGAATGTGCTAAACTGATTATGTCTGCATCTGCAAGTGCTCAACCTTACTGTTTATAAATCCTAATAAGACTGACCCTTCCCCTTAAGTTTAGAGTTAGCGCTGAAAAGAGCTGTAAACAGCCTGTGGACAGGCAGCTCTTAATCTCTTACAAAACTGTCATCTGTATCTGTCATCATAGTAAAATTTCCTATAAGAGGGGGATTCACCTAAAGATGAAAATTACAACATCTCAAGCATTGCTCCCTCTTTGTGTCACCAATACATCTCGTCTCCAGTGGCTGCCGAGTGATGATGTTATCACAGGGGGGAACTCTGAACAAACACTCTGGAGTGTGTGGGCGTCTGTGATAAATGTACTCAGCAATGCAGACGGCAGGTTTTTAACACCTGTCCCCTTAAAGATAAGAGCAGCAGATACCAGGTTGGTGGAAAGGTGTGTTTCAGGGGGCTTATCTGAGCTGATGGATCTTGAAAGTTAATCAGCATGGATACATGCTGGTGAGACTGATTTGTGTACACACACTGCTAAGAAGATTATGCAATTTAGGACATTCACACGATTAGTCTATTTCTTTATAGGTTTAAAACCTTTAAAATTGAAATTTGGGCAGTTTTCCCCACTAGGATCATTTTCTCATGTACAACCATCTCGCTTTCAGCATTGCTGCTAGATTGTTCCTTGGACCTCCACGAGCACTCTGCTCTTCTCTTTTCATGTAACTAAACTTTTGTGTAAAATGTTATTGTACGTGATGACACTATTTAGCAAAAAAAAACAAAAAAACATGATTACTAACCTGAAAGTCTGGTGTGCGCAATGCGATTTATCTATCTACTTATCCAGAATGCTCACCTAGAAAGCAAATCAAGGCTCGCTTTTGATGCCATTTATTTTGAATGCACTCGCGACTAGCCACTCTATTCACACTCTCTTCGCTGCTAGCTAAAGAGATTATGACATCACATGCAAACACATTCCTCCTAACCTTGCCATAAGCACAGAGTCCTAATTGGAGCAGTTTCTCCATCTTCCAAGGTTGTCATGTCCCCAGAAAGCTGACCACTGTCACCCTGAAACTAAAGGCTGTCACATATGTAGCTGAAGGGCTAGCTAATTAGCATTTGCATTTGCTCAGGCAATGGGAATTTCTTGTCCTTCATATCCCAGACGGTAGACTGGCTTCATCTAGAATGAAAACACATTGAACTTTCTGTGATTTTCTACTTTTTCATCCTGATGGCAATGACGGGGGGGCAGATCGACAGTAAGGAGCTTTGACAGAGATTTTTCTGTTTTTATTGATGCAGGTGGTGCTGCATATAATTCAGAAGTGGCAAGAACTTTTCCAGAGACTGTCCTGAACTTTTCCAACTTATCTTTGTTTTCTTTGTTTCAAAGGTTACCTGTATACTTATGAATTAGATGCAAATTGCCAAGCTTGTCTTGGGACTACAGATGAAAATTAGCCTGTAGCTAACTCTGAAGTTATGTAGAGTGTCCAGTGATGTTCTGGAAATCAAGTATGTAAAACTGCAGTCTTGAGAGCTTGAAAAGAAGGAACTAGACTAGAACTAGATTAAAACTTCTAAAACAACCACTTCACAAACACATGGCACAACATAAGAAAGCCACCTCAACAGGACAAGACTTAACTGTCTCCCTGCACTTAAAGGAGAAAGGACACCCTTTTGAGAATGCCAAAGTGTTTAAGTTTTGAACCAAGAAGACAAATGGTTTGAGAGATGAGTCAAGGCGGTCATCTAAGTTCACTGAAAACGACCATCGTTGAACAGAAGTGGTGGTTTACGACACCTGCTATCAGCTATCTACAATGTAGTGGTGAGATCCCTTCCAGGCATTTTAACCCCCACTCAAACCTTGCTTCAGGTGATCTCAAAAGGGCACATGATGGTGGGGTGGGCCAGCGTCTCCCAGAGGCCTCATCTGTCCCCTCCGGTGATGGTAATGACCCACACCTTTTTCACAGCTTGGCTCATTTGACGACTCACACGCTTAATAGTCAACAACCCTCAGGACCATTTCCAAAGGGAAAAACCCCCAATAAGGTTTTATCACCTGGACTCTCCAACAGTTCTGTAATGTCCACTTGATGTTAAAATTCCTACCTTTACAATATTGAAAACATGTTTATAGCCTGGTACAAAAACAGTTTTAAACTCTTTATATTGTCTTCCTTTTCAGTGAGACACTATACATAGAGCTCAATTATTGTGTTGTAAGTTAATAACTCATCCATGTAGATACCGGAAGTTGGACTTACTGAAAGAAATGCTGACACAGACTTGCTGTTTACTAGCTGTCACATCTACGAAACTTTGTGTCCACTGGAGGCGGGTGGATTGATCCAAATATTGACAGTACTGATACTAATGCTGGTATTGGTATTGGAGCACTATAATACTAGCACTATAATATTGATATTTTCATTCTATCCTCTAAGTTCAGCCCACTAGATTGCAATAAATAAATTGTGTTTTTGGAAATGAAACAATATAACTCAAACATACGCTATGAAAGCTGTCTAAACCTTTTTGTGTTGACCATCACGTCCATATTATTTATAGCGTATAGCACATTTAAACAACAGAAGCTGATCTAAAGTGCTTTAGAGGAAGGCACATTTACATTACAAGTCTCCAGAAAACCAAATTTCATAATACAAGAAAACCTGAAAGGTGTGTGTTGTTGTAATTATTGTGGAAAGTAAAAATCACAGTAATTTAGTGGTCATTAAAATGTGTTTAGCTCATAAATCATGACACACTGCTCTCCCCTACATAAGCTTGCCTTTATGAGTTAAAAGCGTCGGTATTGGTACCAGCAACACTGGCCCTCTATTTACTTGGTATCGGATGGATACTAAAATTTGCAGTATTGCACAGTACTAGTTTCCACCACTGGGGAAAAAAGCACTAAATAGAGCTAAGTTGAAAATTTGAAAAGTTATTATCCAAGCATTTCATATCCAAACAAGTTACGTAGCTCAAAATTGCAACTCACTGAAGTAAGTAAGACAAAATCTAAATTTTGACTTTCTGACTTTTTTTTTCTTTACATTTTTCAGTGGCACAAACGAACTTTCATACACATCCTTTCGAGGTCACTGACCTTAATCTCTTTATTGATTGTGCTGTTGGAGCTGACTAATATCCAAGAAGTTTGTGCTTCAGATTTGGTGAGTGAAATTTTCTTAATTTATCACTATGCCGTTTAACGCTAATTGGCAGGTACCTGTGCGTTGCATGCATGCATGCATGTATTATGTATGCAGCTTGCTAAGCATGTTTCCAAGTGTTAGCTCATAAATTAGCACTCCAGCCAGAGCAGAGCCACAAAGCTAACGCTGATGTTTCAAAATGCTGAGTCCAAAACCAGAAGGTGACATCACTGTGGCTGTGACATTCTCCAGTTTTTGCTGTTTTTACTCCCTTCAGAGAGAGTTTAAGTCTAAACAGAGAGTGAAAATCTAAAGTATTTTGGGCTAATGTAGAATGCCTTAAAAGATGCAGCGTTTTAGAGAATGAGGTAATTTGACTTCTTTCTGCTTCTTACAAAAGCAGACAGTGAATGAGTGGGTTACAGTGAGTTTTATATTTAATACTGCAGTTGCCAGTATTCACCAGAGGAAAATCAGCATAACGCCTTAGAGAAAAAAGATGAAAAAGTAGAACTTTTAAAAAAGGGTGACTTTTTAACAAACTTCTTATAGCAGTGTTAGGTGTGACGTGTTTCAAAGTAACACAGTACAGTAATCACATTACATTTTTAGTAACATTTTAATGTAACATGTTACTGTATTAAATTCAGTAGTTGCAGTACAGTTACTGTTATCCACCTATGTTACGTGTGTTACAAAGGTTTTTCGTTATCTCGATGCCATGTGAGTAGAAAGAAAAAATAAATACAACTTTTTTCTTCCTGCGCTCTATTATTAGCTGATTTCAGTTTCTGTGCTAGCAAGAGGAAATGGTGGTACAGCTTTTGCTGAGTGGCGATATGGTCATTGGTTTTACTTTATTGCACAAAAAGTTCAAGAGTATGATGGCAAACTGTGTCCTGGACAGAAAAAACTACAGCTCTCTCCAAGCATCTTGCACAGACAGCATGCTAGCGCAAAGCTAGCCAAGAAGAAGCTGAGTGAATGTCGACCCCAGGCAAGCAGCCAGAACCTGAACTTCAACGGGTAACAAAAGCAGTAATGAGCAGCAGTGTAGCCTCTATTTCTACGTGTTCATGTTTCCACAGTTGAATAACTGTCAGAATCACTTTAAAGTCTCTTTCGGCTGGTTTTCATCTTCGGTTTGTGTTGTGGATTTTGTCCTCCTATATAAAAACTAAAAGAAATATTTTATGTGTGTCCTCATTAGGATAGTGTTGGTGTGTGGAACTTAGCTTCATTTTAATGAGTGACGTGAAAGTAATGTAATAAGTAGTGTAACAAATTACTTTTAAGAGAACTAACGTGCAATGTCCAACACATTACTTTGTTTGAGTAACCACCCCAACACTGGCTTATAATGCAACATGACAACATGAATATTAGGCCCCGTTTACACATCTACGTTTTCCCTTAAAACGTATACTTTCCCCTTCGTTTGTGCCTTTCATTTACACACAAACGGAGATGTCGCCTCTGAAAACGATTCTTTCTAAAAACTCCGGCAAAAGTGGAGATTTTGGAAAACGCCGTTTTCGTGTAGCAGTGTGGACTGCAAAAATGGAGGTTTTTGGAAACGATGACGCATTTCAGTCATGTGATGCAGTCATGTGACCAATTCAACTAGATGGCGGACGGCATTGAACAGCAGTTGTTTTGTTTGCTCTCAATTTTGA
>VVHJ01005615.1:0-10156 GCA_015107715.1 Tylochromis polylepis
ACACAGCAGTCAGAAGCTCCTCTAAAGGAATAAAAGCAGCGAGGACCTCTAATGTTTCAAATTAGCAAATAATATCTTGTTAAATACTACATGTACTGTAGCCTCCAAAGACTGAAATCTAAGCAGTGCTGTCTTCACTCTGAAACCACTGAACAACCAGCCTCCACTGCCTTCGTACAGAGCCCGGTCAGCAGTTTCCAGTCTTTGCATGCCACATTCCATGCTGCACTGAATATTCCCGTTTTGAGTTGGAAAAGTTGTTCAAAGTGCTGTGACGTGAAAGCTCCCATGTTTCAAATGTTTTCGTTAATGCATGCTCAATGCAACGCAATGACATTTTCAATACAGTATAACCATCTGAGATAAAATTCGCCTGAGAGGGCGTTATAATGAACAGATCATGATGAGAGGCAATCACGCTCAACACTAGCAGTGCTGAGGTTATTTTATTAAGCCTTCATTCTGCCTACATATACAGGAGCATTAGCAGAACTACTGCCCACCAAAACCCACACACATTTCCTGCTGCACACTGCCCACTCACTACAAAACAACAGGCTAGAGATGGTGAGTATTCAGGACACAAGAGCCAAAGACAAGAGAAATTCAGTATCGTATTTAAATATTAAATATTATTGTGCATCATGCCTTTGTATTTCATGTAAAACATACAATTTTTTTTTAAAGTTTTGCAAACATGAAACTATCTGCATTTCACAGGAAACTTTGTGAAAACCACTACCTACACACTGTCATGGGGACATTGTATGGACTGAACCCAAACATCTGCCATGATGACCAGTTCTTTTGGGCTACATTAAATAGCATAGGCCTCCTAGTGTTCAGTCTAGTGTTATCATACAGAACAATCCACACAAGGATATTTTTTTTAATTCATACATCCATCCATTCTCTTCCGCTTAGCCTTTTCAGGGTTGGGGGGGGGGGGGGGGGACCCTATCCCAGCTGTCTTAGGGCAACAGGCAGGGTACACCATGGACGGGTCGCCAGTCTGTTGTGGGGCTAATGCATAGACGCAGACATCTATTCACACCTATGGCCAATTTAGAGTTTCCAGTTAACCTATCCCCACTAACTGCATGTGTTTGAACTGTGGGAGGAAGCCGGAGTACCCACGCAAACACGGGGAGAACATACAAACTCCACACAGAAAGACCCCGGCCTGATGATGGAATTGAACTCAGGACCTTCTTGCTGTGAGGCAGCAGTGCTAATCACTGTGCTGCCCTTTTTAAAAAAATGTTTTAATTAATGTAAGGGGGAAAAATTATTAGTATTAGTATAACAGCAGTACTGAAGTACAACAGCAGGGTGGTTGGTTTCGTGTCATACTGGGTGATTTAACTTTTTCTGTCTACACTTCTTACAAATAAACAGATATTAACAACATGTGTGCATTTCTCAAACTGACTGTCATACTTTGCTGAATAATATTTTGATGTTACTTTTAAATAGACTTGGTAGCACTTATTATATGTACATTTCTCTTGATTTAAAAAAAATGTGCTTGTTCTACGTTATTGATGCTTTAGAAATACTCAATTTGAAACATTTGGGACTTTTTAGCATTTAATGATAATAAAGCTTCCAGTCTTTTAAGTAAATCTAAACAGCTCGTCTTGAGTACATATCACCCACCTGCCTCAATCATTTCAGTGGGTTTTTTTTTTTCTGACAAGAGGTCTGACAGTGAAAACTGTGCTTTAAAAGCCAACAGCCTCACATGCCTGCTCTTTACTGTCAGTTATAATATTATCCTAATGAACTAATTTAAATGGATAGAGGAATTATCTGTGGGTTACGTGGGCCAGCTGCAGAAGCATACATTGACAGGAAAAGATTACACTTTGAGGGCACATTTAATGTAAATATTGAGAAAAAGAGACATATTAATAAAAGTTACACCACATACAGGCAGCTTTAAGAGATTACATTTTACTGTAACACTCCAAGAGGAATACACTTTCATGATAACTGATTATGTGTATTCATCTCATCTGATTTTCATGCTCAACACAATGGAAAACTGTGAGATAAACAAAAGCAGTGCAGCAGAGGTCTATTTGAGGTCAGGACAAAATTTCAGAAACAAAACAACTTGCTATTACTCACAGGTGGGCATCAAATATGCAAATAACAACTCCAAAACCAGAATTCATCAGGCCTTCACAGCCTTGTCAGCTAGGAACAGCAGAGGACATGTGATCAGAAAACATCAATAGTCTGTTTTGTGTGCCTTGTAGATCCTTGCCAAATAAAAACTTCTGGAAGAAAAAGTGGGATGAAAATCTGCGACGATAGAAATGCCTGTGTAAATATGATGATAGAAGCAATTCTTAAACAGAATTTCTTCCTCTGAGAAATTTGACATTGTTGATCGGTTGGTGTCAGTAAAATTAGGCCTCCTTTCATTTGTCCAATTATAAAATGGCTTCAAAGTGCCTCAGAGCGAGCCTGGATAACATTCAAGCAGCAGGTTCAGATTTAGGCAAGGAAATATAACGTATGTAATGCAGTCTCTTTCTCCAACTCCCACGTTATGCCTACTGTTTGACCCTTTTTTGAAGTCTAGCTGTTTTTGTTATCATCCATCTTTGGTCTGCAATGTGCTGGTTACTGTATATATGAGGCAGCTGTGTACTTTTTGCAGCAGAGGAGGTTAGAAGAGGGATGTAATGACTCACCTGCTTCTACCTTAAACCCAGCACCACCCTGGCCTACTTTACTGTCTATTCTTCCCCACAAATGGCTCCTTTCAAAATCTATTCTTCTACCACTCTCCCATGATCCCTCTCACTCATGCGCTCCCTCTGTTCTCATGTCTCCTCTCCCTATTTAAATCTCGCTTGCCCACCTGCCTCCTCTCAGTCTCCACTGTTCCCCCTTGTTTTGACTTGATTTGTCTGGAGTCCCGTTTCCTTCCAGTCAGAAACTTTTAGTCTCACTTGCCACAACACCTCCCAAAAAGGCCTCAAGGAAAGCTGTTGATTGAAGTGAAGAGTAAAGTCAGTGTTTATGTTAATGTTTATGTATAAGCAAAATATGAAATATGTCTTTTCTATGCTGTCAGGTAAAAATCGTGTATCTCCTCTTCTTTGTTCTTGTATAGAAAAATATAGAAAATGTTAAAACGCCCTGGGCCTGTGAACACCTTGCACACCTCATTATAGAAAGCTAGAAATGGATAGTTGTCAAGATTAAAACAAAGCAGTTTTTTTTCCTGGAAAGGTGACGTTTAGGTGTGTGGCGGGGCGTGGCTTGCGGTGCCGTGCGGTGGAGATGGCTTCACCTGCACGGCATCAGTAATCACGCCTCGCCAGTCATAAAAGGGTCCTGACTGTCATGGGTTGTTGTTGGTGTTATGTGCGGCTGGCAGCGGGAGAGCTGCAGCCGGTGTTTGTGTAGCAGCAACCGTGTGAAGTGTGTGCATTGTGTGTGTGATTAATAAAAACATGTGGAACAACATGCCCGTGTCTTGGGGTCTGCCTTGGAACCGTCACAAGGTGATATGTGCAGGATTTCCCCCCAGCTTCTCAGTGTGTCACAGAAAGTGAAAAACAGACTTGAATGTCACACTTTCTAAGACTCTTCCAGCACAGACGGAAATGTGACTCTGCAAAGGGCTAAGACCACGGCTGTACCTGTAGATTCCTATCTGTGCCTATCTACGTCAGGGTGAAACAAATTCAGTTCATCAAATTCAAATTTATCGGAAATCTCTGCAACAGTTGATCAGAAGTTTTTCAGGCTCAAGGAACACATACTGGTGGTTTTGAAAGGAACATACAGCTGGCAGGAATCTTGTGTCTGATCCTGTACCAGGGTGGTAAGAAGTCTATTTATTCATGCCCAGTTATTTGCAGATCAATACATTACATAATGTTTGTGTAATCAAAGTAAACCTCTGTTATACTATCCTTATCTGATTGTTACTGCACTACAAACTTCTTAAAGTACGTTTAAAAAGAAGAAGGAAAAGAAAATGAATACAGAAGAGTCAGAAAATACAATACTATTACTTCCAAAGTAAAATCTGCTCAGAGAGTAAGTTGTCTTGGCGGAGGTTTGTGCTCTCTAAGTGCTTCTTGTTTCCATCAGTTACAGCAAGTCGTCCAGGTCCTGAAAAAACAAAGGAGCCCCAGACCATCACACTACCACCACCATGTTTGACTCTTGGTATTTAATGCCAAATGTAACAGGACACAAATCTTCCAAAAGGGCCAACATTTTTCACAAGTGTGAGACGAGCCTTTGTGTTCTTTTTGGTCAGCAGCAGTTTTCTCCTTGGAACTCTCCCATGGATGCCATTTTTGTCCAGTCTCTGTCTTATTGTTGAATCATGAACTCTGACCCTAACTGAGGCAAATGAGGCCTGCAGTTCTTTAGATGTTGTTCTGGGTTCTTTTATGACCTCTTGGATGAGTCATCAATGTGCTCTTGGAGTCATTTTGATAGGAAGGGTTTTCTCCATTTGTGGATAATGGCTCTCCCCATGGTTCACTGGAGTCCCAAAGCCTTAGCCTTCTTTGTATTCCTTTCCAGACTAATAGATGCCAATGACTTTATTTCTCAGCTGTTTCTTTATATCATGGCATGATGTGTTGCTTTTTGAGGTCTTTTAGCCTACTCCACTTTGTCAGACAGGTTCTATTTAAGTCATTTTTTTGATGCAAGAAATCTGGTCTGGCAGTAATCGAGCCTGGCTGTGGATAGTGAAATTGAACAAATTGCTGTAACAACAAAAATTGTTGTTAATCACAGTTAATTCATGATTTAATATATAATTTACAAAATCAGGAATGGGGCAAATAATTTTTTGTGGTGCTGTAATTACACATAATGAAACAAAATGTATTAGCTTTGAAGATATTTTTGCAAACAAAAATGTTTTTGAAATAAATAACAATGAATAATAAATGTTCTGTTTCTCTTTCTTGCCCAGCAGCTTTAAAGAACCATTCTTCATCCAGACTGCCCTTGACCTTGGCTTTTAAATCAGTGCTGGAGAGCAGCTCAAAAAGTGCTTTTCTTAAGCCCATGTGGCACTTTTGTTAAAATCATACACATAGGCAAGAGTATGAAATGAATTCTTCCTTCTTTTTTTAACTTTTGATTTTCTTTGCGACTGCTTGGTTAAATCGTATATATGTACACACTCACTGGGCATTTTATTAGCTATACCTTGCTAGCACTGGGTTTCGGAGCACCTGCCCCTTTTCTGATGGGTGCCCCAAGTGCCCTTTTCTTCTTTTTTTTTTTTAAATCTGTGTGTGCGTGTGGAGTCCTGTCTGTGCTCCTCAACAATAATATTTAACTATTAATCACAATTTTGCTAAATAAAAGGATCTGGCTTGCATCAGTCACATGATGACCATTAACCAATGCTCACCCTTGACGGCAGAGCGCGCTGGTTACGAGCCGGGAACGAGCTCGCAAAGAGCATGCACAATTTTTGCAGCCTGTGCAGTGTGGATCTGTAGGGGAAACACACAAATTAATTGGGAGACGCAGACTGATGCAAAAAAACCCAGTAAGTAGGGTGTACAGCGTACACTATAGTCTGTAGCACACAGGAGTATTAGTTTATTATGTACACGTTGGTAAGTTGTCTTTACCTGTCCTTTTATTAACTGCACACGTGTGCTGGTCATTAGCTGCTAGCTAACTGGGTAAGGGGTGTCATGGGTCTGTAGCTCTGTCCACCGTTTCAGGGAACATATTTAGTTTTAAAGTAAGTTACTGGGATTTCCCTGCCTTTCTGGAGTGCTTATATTTCACTAAAAACTATCTCATATGCATATCCACGTAATTATGGATTATTATGATATTTAAAAAAACACACTGTGTTTTAAAGAAAATACATAAGAAACAGATTATATTAGATTTAAAAGGTATAAAAGGTATAGGATGTTATTGCATATGTGTGTGTGTGTGTGTGTGTGTGTATAGATTTTTAAAAATTATTACTCATGATATAACATTGACCAGACATGCCCTGTAAGGACATGAGGAGGAAACAGTGACAAAATGAGCTCTGTGAGGCTGCTAAAGGCAGCTGGATTAAAAAGAGCACAGGTAACAATAACACATGTACCAGTTGTTGCATTGCAGAAGTATTCAAGTATAAAAACAATAATAAACACAATTGCAATGGTTTGGTTCTATAACATTTTTCGATCATTACTTTATTATGGATTGGGCGCAAGAGTTGTTAAGTGTGGATAATTAAATAATAGATTAATGCAATAGCAAATTGTGCCTTGTTCTCAGATGGACAGCAAGTGGAGAGTGATAGATGAGATGAGGAGATGGAAGGAGGAAGAGAGGCAAAGAGTGAGTCACAGGCAGAGCCTGGTTTATTTCCCACAGTTTTTTTTTAATCTGTTGCCTTACGATTCCAAGCGCTGTCACCAATCTTTGCATTTTATTATTATCTCATAACACTTGTTTTATCAGCTACCATCTCTCCTATGGACTTTTTAATGTCTACAGTCTCAGATCAACACAGCTCTGCCCTCCAGCACTATCAGCAGCAGGAGCAGCAGCAACCCCGCAACAGCAACAATGTTCCCCATCAGATAAAACAGAGGCTACGTTTGCTTTGCATTGTCCCCACCCGATGACAGTGATGTAGAACGATGCGATTCCATATTAGATGCTTGATGAATGTGGGTTGTTGTTATTCGGCCTGGTTCTATGTGCCCCTTTTTAACTTTGAGCACCTGCCCCTTCAAACATCTCTGCACAGCCCTGCACAAGTGTGTATTAAGGTACACAAAGTGTGCCAAGAAAATAACACCCCTACAATTACACCACCTCCAGCAGTGTGAACTATTGACACAAGGCAGCATGGATCCATGATTTCATGTTGTTTAATCCAAATTCTGACAGTACCATCTGAATGTCACATCATCATCAGACCAGGAAACATTTTTCATTTGTCTTTCCTCCATCTCCTACTGTACAATTTTGATGAGGCCATGTGAAATGTAGCCCCCATTGTCCTTTTCTTAACTGACAGGACAGACACTCCGTGTGGTCTTTTTGTTTCTGCGGCCCATCTGGCCCATCCTTCTTAAACTCTAGAGGTTGTTGTGTAGGTCAGCAGCTTCTAAAAGATTCAGCTCAGCACCAACAACCAAATTTAAAGTCACTTAAACGCCATTTCTTCCCCGTTCACACACTAGCCTTGAAGTTCAGCCGGTTGTCATGATCATGTCTGCTTCCCTAAATGCTTTAAGTTGCTGCCATGTGCCTGGCTGGATAGTTGCATTAATGAGCATTGAACACATGTGCCTAATAAAGCAACCGGTGACGGTATCGTTACTGTGATAGAGGTAACACTGCTATGTGGTAAAATTCTGCTGATAGCTGGGAAAGGGATTGGGGGTATGTGATGTGCTAGGGGCTGGATCAACTCCACAGTGAAGGTGTTAGCTGGCCAGGGCACCAAATCTCTCTGGAGGGAACATCAACATTATTTCCACAGCCGTTTCGCATGAGCATCTCAAATGATGACGCAGACTCACAAGGGCAGAGACTCCGCAAAGCTGATGATGCTTCAGCAAGAGCATAAATGAACACGCAGCTGTATTCACACACATAAAGCGAAGGAAAGAGAAACTGTGCACAACCACACTGACTTACACACAGGGTGTGCATCCACAGATTGCCATCTCATTCACACTCACGGATACAGAATGAAAAACACTCTCACCATCATCTCTCCAGGGCTTCTTGTAAATAAGATTTCAATAATCCAAAAAAAGGGATGAAAAATTAAAAATTATTGTATGTATTTGCAGCACGGTCAGCAATGCGAGCACATTTCCACAGTAATTTAGCTCTCTCACTTGGGTGCAATCTAATTTTACCCTCTGCACATAAACCTCTTCCAGTAACTTGCAAACCGCACTCTCCAAATGCACTTCACATTGCTGGAACATAAACAGCGATACTTGACGGAACAAAGGATAAAACAAAGGAATACAACACAAATTAAACAGCTCCACCATAACCCAAACTATCTGCTATAAAACTGGATCTTCTTTCTCCTGGCCGTCTGTGTGTGAAAATCCCATAACCATAAACAGCCCAGCTGGTAATCCATTCAGGGGCCCCAGAGTTTTAGCATGTGTCAGCGGAGCGCTGAGCTGAGTGGCTTTAACAGGTCCTAGGGCGATTGTGAAGGTCTGAGATTCCCTAACCTGGATGTAATGGGCCCACAGTCCCAGAAACACCCTCCTCTCCCAAAGGATAGACTCAGAAGGGGGCTGGGCAGACACAGACTGACATGTGCTGGGCAGATGTACCTGACTACAGGGACTGAGGATCACAGCAGGTACACTGGCCTAATGTGATGTTATTCATGAATGATTCATCCTCTCTTTCAAAGACTATTTTTACAAAAGTGATGATGAATTGCAGCTTTTTTTTGCTACCAATTGTGCTGTTTTAAGAGAGTGTAGGCCAAAGTCTATTGTTAAGTCTACCAGTATAAGCTATACTGAAATGTCTTCAAAACAATCAGATCAAATAGGATTACATGTCATGAAAATGTAGATAAAAAGAACAGATATGTTCATTTATGGATTGAGAAGATTCATCGGGATAACTTTGGTGATTCCCCTAATCTTTGCTCCAGTGAATTGTACATCACTGAATTTGCTGTACTCTAATACAGCCTCAAAGTTTCGTTTAATTTGATGATTGATTGTAGTTTGCTGTCTCTGGTGCTTTTTAGTTTATGCTCACATGCTTAAACGATGAACAAGAATGGTAAACATGGTAAACACTTTATCTACTCAACAGCATGTTGCACTATATCTCTGAGTGTTTGAATATGCCGACATGGCTGTCCACTTATAAATTTGTTTTACTGCAATCAGTGTTTAAAGACACTTTTTTTTTTGCTGCAATCAAAATTACAGCATTTTACAAGCCAAAATAATCAGATAAGGGTAAGGCTGTGTGCACATTCCTCCACATGATACATAGTCTGCATGAGGCATTTTCACAGGCTGCCACTGAGCTCATCTTGCATGCCGCTACACAGTCTGGAAAATGATTTTCCCTGAAGCATAATTGCATGATTAATACTTTCATTAGGCTATCTCTACAAAGTCATCTTTCTCTCTTGACCTTGCCAAATCCAGGTGAATAGCTGTTGTCCGATTAATAAAAACTGCCTGCACTTTTGGAATCCAGAAGAAGGGGGGTAATCAGTATTTTCTGACAGAGACAAAAAGGCACAATTCTGAACTGATCGTCCATCACATCGTCAACCCTCCAACAGTTTGTCACTGTCCATTTTTCACAAACTGATAACGCTGCTGTCCAAAGACCAGTTTCATATCAGACAGGCTAGACTGACTGCTGGATGAATAAGTCCTCCAGCTCTTTCTAACAGCCTCAACACACCAAAGTCTTTCAAATTCTTCTGTTCCTTGTCATGCTGTCTCTCATCATCTAACATTAGTCCCCAATCAAACAGGACAATTAAGTCATTGTGTTTTGTGTGTTGCAAACCATACAGCCTCATTATGTGGGCTAGTATACTCGACAGAGTGGTTGTGGGTGGCATTTCTGAAACATGAGGTAACTTTTGTTTTCCTAAATGAGAGGTGGCGAGTGAAGTCGTGTTCTTGCAGCTATCCAATCCTTATGAGGATACACTGATTGCTTAAATGGGTCATTTACACCTGGCGCTAACAAACACGCTCTACTTCCCATTTAACATTTAATAGAGCCTCCTAACACATGTCAGGTCAGCACTGTCAGGAAACGCCTACAGCGCTAGCAGCTGTGGGCCAACAGACAAGAACAAAGGAAGAGTAACATGACGATGTGATGACAGATGAAATGTGTCCCAGCTTTGTTCTTACCCACTGTTTTCATTCTTGTTCTATTTCCCTTATGATCCTCTACTAATTGTACTCCTCCTTCAATATAACCTTCATCTCTGTCTGTTTTCCTCCCTAAAATCCCAGTTACTCTGTTTTCCAGCTGTAAGGCTACTTTAATCACCCACAAACTGCTGTTTTACACTGATTCTGCATAACGTAGTTGGGAAAGGACAATCACAGTCAAAATGTGAAACTCACTTCACCTCAAATTAGGCAGAAGAAACATTACT
>VVHJ01005615.1:20751-32158 GCA_015107715.1 Tylochromis polylepis
TCTAGCCAGAACACAAACAGAGGCTCAACGAAGGCTCAGGGTGAACTGACTCCACGACAACTGAGCGACAGAGGTTGTTAGCTGAGCTGAGCTCAAGCTTCACCCTGTAAAAAGTTAAATGGTGTCGAAAAATCCCATGTAATGCAGAATGATTTAAGTGCTTGCCCAATACAAGCAGGCCTCCCTAAAATATAATGGCAAAAAAAATATTTTTTTAAAATCCCGTCTCAAAGGTCAAATATGCAGCAATTTTCTTTAAAAAATGCTAACTGAAAAAAAAAAAGCAATCCGCATCAATCATCCTGTATTATATGCCAGAAGTGGCGGTACGAAGGCCCTGACTTCGGCACGTATTTTCATATTTTTCTTCTTATTTCGCTGTGTTCAGGATGTGGGCAGAGCTGTGGGCATGTTTCTGTTTTACAACACAACCGCTGCAAAACAATTCCAAAATAAATGAGAAATAAAAAAGGATTTTCTTTGTTCTTGCTAATATCCTTTCATCTCCTAATTCTATGCATAATTCACTCAAGCACCACTGCTGTTAATGAGCCAGAGAGGAAAGTCCAAGTTTGAATTTTGTGTTGGTAAGGATTAATCAACAATTGCTGCATATTTTACCTTCGAAATAGAACTCACTGTTGTATTTCATGCTATTGAACGAGTAATGTTTTAGTCTGTCCTTCAGTTATTGACTTAGGATTGAGGATAGAGGTAGTCAGTCATATAATCCTGAGAACAAGATGCTTACCTGCTTTGGTCATTTCTGAATTCATGCTTTGCTCCTACTAGTACAATCAGGTTAACATTTTGATTTTTAGTTAAGAAATATCTATATATGTAGCACTTATGATTCCTGTATGATCCAGAATAGACCATATGAATCCCAATGGCTAGTCATGCCCTAACTTTTATTCTTCCTCCCCCTGTAAGAGGAGTAAAAGTTAGACCATTTCTGGTTTCTAGTGAAATGAACCAACAACTGATCCATAGATGGTTGTCACATTTCATACACCCTTTTCTTTTAAAATGCTTTATAATTTCTTCCCTGCATTTTATTTTACTTTAGTTTATGTGCCAAACTGCTGGCACACTATGTTGCTTCTGTATCTGTCCTATATCTGAATAGATAACATCTTACTAGTAAAAAGCAAATTCTTTACGTTTATTCTTTACAGGCAGTGATGTTGTTAGTTAGTTAGAAATTGTCAAGCTAACCGGATGAACCAATATGGTGAGCATGCTAATTATTACCCGCCAAACACACACATGTTAGTGCTTCCAGGAAAAAACCTAAGGTGCCTAAAGATATTGCCTTGAAACTAACCTGAAATTAAACAGACTTATGAGTTCCACATTATATATTATTTAATGTATAGCTTAAATTATTTTGCCAAGACTGTCTTAGTATCACAGAAAAAATGATTTCCTGATACAGTTAGCAATACAGTGGGGATTGTTGCGAATAATAGTCAATGAGCTCTGCTCCTAATACCCTTTGACCCCCCCACAGTGCTTGCTTCCTTATCACCAAAGATAGTTACCGATTTCCTAACAGCATTGGTAGCCAGCTATCAGGACCCTCAGATAGATAAAAAAAAAAAAAAAATCACAACTAATCTCTTCTTTTTTCAGCTTCCAGAAGATGGAGAATGGCACCAATAAACAGTTCACCTTTGTACTGTCAGTCAATGTGATGGTGGTGATGGCACAGCAAAGATGAGAGAAGCAGAACATGCAACAAGGAGCGACACTCATAATTTACTCTACATAGATCAATAAGGTGAACAGGGTAGAACAAGCCCCGTTCTAAAAGCGCATTTCTTTAAAGATTGATGTTGGAATAATAAATGAAAGATGGACGTGAAAGTCCACAGCAAAAAGGGAGAAAGCCGCCTTTGGTCATTGACTTACAAGGATTAGGGAGCGACTGTTTATTGACACAACATGCCATCCTTATCACATCTCGATCGATATTATATCGCTCCAGCTACATCTCAGAGTAGTTAAACAGGTGCACTTTACATTTTGAACCCTTCTGTGATCCGCTCACACTTCCTGCAGGCCTCATTGCTCTAATGTATCTGTTAGATAATCTGTCATCAACATCAGAACATTGGCCACTGAGGACACATAGTAGATGGTGACTGATACTCTGTCATCTATTATTGCTTTGGAGGCTGATGTGAAGGCCAGATAGAAGCCTTATCATTATCTTATCACAGGCATCTGCTGCACAGAGCTGCTGACAATCAGCTCATTTTTATGCTCCCAGAGCCTTTATGTTCTGAAAGGTTATAATGACAGCCATCATAACCACGAGCCAAAGAGGTCATTGACCAATCATCTGAGAGAAAATGCACAAATCCATCTCTCTTGCAAACACAATAGCACACATTTACCCATAAGCTCTACAAACGTGGCGCAGACACTGGTACGTAAACTGCATTTCTCTTGCGCACACATCTCTTGTACGAGTGGAGAAGCACAGTCGGGGTCAGACAGTCAAGGTAAATCGATGGCTCCAGTCTGGAACAGAAGCTGCTCGGATGTTATAAACTCCATCAACAGAAAAGTATACACGTAGAGCTGTTCTATAGCAGGAAGTACACATACATTATGTTTTTAGTGACCCAGTAAAATAACTGAAAGATGTGGAGAAGTACAAACATTTGTGGATTTGAACAAGACACTGAATAATCAAACTTTTTACAGAGACAGAATGATGGATTTTTACAAAGTAAATACCATGTCATATACTTTATAGTTACGCATTTCCTTTTCACAATTAAATGCCTCAAAACAGTAAGAAAAAAAAAGTTATAGGAAATATTATGTAAAATAACCATAACTAATTTTAATTTAAACATTGCTCTAATCCAGGAAACACACCAAATTATTAGCTATATGTAAGAAGTCCTTTGATAGTGTTAGAATTGAAAATTTGTTTGTAATAGTCTCCAGTCAGGTTGGTAAATAATAAACTCTTGTTGAGTGCCAATGAACTGCCGTTTGCGTGTCCAGGAACATTACGACTACTTTTCTTTTAGTGGTGCTAATCTTACAACACTTATAAAAGAAAGGCTGCAGTGAAGCAGCCCTTATTTTTGAAGATATGGATGGAGTCAAAGCCCCCTAATCAGGAAGCCAGAGTGAAAAAGAGGTTCAAAGTCACTCCAAGAAATCAATAGACAGTAGCTCTGATAACACTTCACTACTTTGTGCTTATCTGGTTTGTGGCCTATCGACCATTAGATGGCACCACCTATGTTATTTCCCAATAAACAATAAAGGCTGATATGCAGCAGATAATGATGAAG
Source organism: Tylochromis polylepis (assembly GCA_015107715.1). Taxonomy (NCBI): domain Eukaryota; kingdom Metazoa; phylum Chordata; class Actinopteri; order Cichliformes; family Cichlidae; genus Tylochromis; species Tylochromis polylepis. Next base: position 24,072 of record VVHJ01005615.1, read on the forward strand.
ATGTGGGACAAAGTCTATCCAGTCCAACAACAAATTTTGTGTTGTTGGACAATAAATAAAAAACAATATGTCTTTGTGTACATCCATATACCATTTCACAAGGTAGACAGCTGATAAGGTTGACAACACTGACACTCGTGTATTGCCTAATATTGCTTCTGAACATGTAGATACATAGTTGCTATCTACTTGAACTCTGCTTGAGGACAACTGAGCAAGATGTTTGATAAAAATGTGAGATATGATTAGTAACTGCTATGCTGACGGTGCTGTATAGACTGAAAAGTGTACAGGAATTTTTTTTTATTGCATTTGCTTACAGCTGTAACACGTCGTGATAAAATGCCACTATCATTTTCTCCTCAGTGCATCCGCCACAGTCTGTGCTTCCAAACTGTTTGTACAGCCACAGAACTTACAGGGTTCCTTGAGGTTAATAAAACTTTTTTTTTTTTTTTGAGAAGACTTTTTCACATATTGGAACAATTTGGACTGCAAAGCCCAGATGGCGTTTAATTTTATTAAACAAGATTAATTTTCCACTCACGAGCTGACTGGTTAGAAGGCCGTTCTTGGTCCAACTATGACAGGCTGCAGTGTGTTCAGCTGGATTAGCCCTGGCATTTCATGCCACTCATCTATGTCTTACATAAAGAGACACTGACACGGATTCACTCTGACAACTGCACATGTATAAAACAGAAATGTGCATAGCTTGATGTCTAAACTCGTAAAAGAGTTTCCTTTTTTTGTGAAAAGACAAGGACAAATGTAAGCTTAATTATTAATGTTTATTAATAATAAATAAAAAAGAAAAAGAAATGCTAGAGTTGAATTCCTTTGAATGCCCTTTCTAACTTTCTGAAAGCAAAGAGTAAAGTAAAATATGTTCAATATGTGTTACCTTTTGCTATTAAAATTTTATTTATGTACTTCCAGGACATTACAGGATACAATAATATTAGTCTGTGCTGAATGAAGTTACTGACCACATCATCAGGAATATTCTTGATGATCAATAAATACTGTAAGTGTGCTGCTAACGTTTTTCCTGGGGGTTTCAAAAGTATGCGAAAACTAGTATGTTCTATTATGAAAAAAAATGAAATAAATCAAACTTCAGAATGAAAGGGGAAAAAAATTCCAGCATTTCAAGATAAGAGTAGCTGATGATGTGCAGAGCCAAGGAAGTCATTGGTGTCTTGTTTTTCTGCACCTATAACTCGCCTGTCATTAGAGGCCTCAGATGAGCTCCAAATAAAACAATCTTCCCACTGCCTGGAACGCATCTTAGGCTTTATTGTGAGCAAAGGTCTGCAGCAGCTGGCACTGAGAGGTCCAGTGCTGAAATAATCTTATCTGCCATCAGCTATAAATATTTGACAGAGAAGGGAGAGCGGGAGAGATGAGGCGAGAGGAAAGGAGGAGGACGGCTGGGGGCGGTGAGGCGGCAGTGGGGTGTTAGAGGTGTCTGAAGGACCTTTAGCGAGTCTGGTGACAACTGTGCCTTGGAGATTTTTTTTAACAAATTAAAGGCCGTTCTAAGCTGAGGATTTGCTGGTCTCTTTAAAGCAGAAACAGATTGAGATGCACTTTATGGGCATGTTTTTCGCTTTTGGCTGGCCATCTGAACTTGCACATGGCACAGACCGTACTTCCTTTATACTATGTTCCTCATCACCATCACAGGCTCATTCTTCTTCTGTATGGAAACACAGGTGGTACCACAAATAAACACTATAAAACCGTCTGGACAGCTTTTATGTTTGTACAGCACTCCCACAACACTCCTAATCAAAGGAAACAAGCGCCAAAACACATTTCAGGTGGTCCAAGGGAATGTGTGTATGTGTATGTGTGAGTAGATTTTTGGTGGGGGTGGGGGTCATTCTATTCTTACATTCAACCACGTCAGATTTTTTTTAAAATTCATTCCATATTACCTACCGTCTTGCTCTGTTTCACTCTCCAGCTCATGGCCCAAACCCTCACACAAAAGGAGAAGATTATAGGAAGAGTGGAAAAACAAAACTAATTACTTGAGGTATTTCAACCAGCCAATGCTGCTTAAAATGTAATTACATGGGTTTAGAGCTCTGGCTGTGGCTGGGGTGGCTGCAAATCTCACACTGGCAGACCTGTTGCCAGTGTAAAATCTGACTGGTGAGAGGAAGACCTTTGTGCACTCAGTGTCATCCACTTCAGAGAAAGTGGGAAAGAAAGAATAGTCTGACATTCTGGTGGGGACTTGAGAAAATGGACCGCTCTGACCTGACCTAATAGATTTCAGAACATAATTCAAAGCCAGTTAGCAAATTTTAGTTAGATGATTTCTTTTTGGCCTCTTCCAAAAGTAATAAAATTCCCTTATAAAACTGGCTAAACAACAGGAAATATCTAGTTTGTTTAATTACAGAAAAGCTGAAGTGTTAAAACAACAATTTACCATTTTACAGGATGTTCTATGCAGGACTATTTTTTGGCTGAGACCTGTAACAACCTGGGGTCACCACATTAAAAAACAAAAAGCCTCCTAAAAATGGATGATGTTACACTTTTCCTTTTAATTAGCGGGCTTTAAAGGAGCTAGCAGGCTGACTGTGTTACCACTGGACAGAGTTAGCCGTTTCCCTCTGTTCCCAATCTTTGTGCTAAGCTAAGCTAACCATCTGCTGACTGCTGCCTTTTAACAGACAGAAATAAAAGTGATACCAATTTAAGAAAGTGAATTAGTTGATCCAAATAATTCTCAATTTAACTTTAAGTTTAAGTGCGTAATAATCTTGTGTTTACTGCTCTGAGGTCTAATATACTGCGAAACCAGTTTTCACATGCTTTTGTACAACTCCCTCATGCAAGTCTATAAAACCGTTAAAATAACCCAAAATTTGCTTTAAAAGCCAATTAAATTCTTTAAATCTTTACAAACTTTTTAAAAAAATATATAAATATATAATATAGATTTTTTTTTTTTAAAAAAACACCACAACACAGGTAGCGACATTTTACAAGGAAATCTAGTCGTTTAATCACCAATTAACTACTGTAAACTGTTATCTTTGGGTGGATGCACCTTTGAACACTATCACAGGTGAAGAGACGCACACAAAGGGTGGTAAAGCCATAAAATTAGGGAAGCTATTTGAAAAAAGACAGATACCAGTCTGTATAAGGCAGAGGTGAAGGCTATGCACAGAGGGAGCTGATAAGAGCAGCTCATCTTTCCTCAGATCACTGACAGCTGGAGAGGGCCTCTTTCTAGGTAGTTATCTGTGGCAGCTTTACTGTTTTCCAACCCTAATGATCAAAATGTAGCGAATAGATGCTGAAAATCATGACCTTAATTCATGCATGCAGTCATTTGTTTCTGACAACCATGAAACAGTTGTCCAGAAAACCAGAGAACAATTCTGGGAAGTGGACTGAACCAATCCTCGTTCTGTTTAGTCACCCTTCCTCTGATGAAAATGAAAAATATGTGGGGGTAAGAAAAGCCAATGAGGGATCTTGGAGTGGACTAATCCTTGCTGATGAGTGCCTCCCGGGCACCTTTACCCTACATTTATTTAATTAATGTTTAGGAGTAAAAAATCCAGACATTTCAAAAGAGCATCCACCTCAGCCCAAGCATAGCTTCTTTTCTAAAAAGAGGGACCTGCTTTTGCAACATGCAAGTAAATCCACAACCATAAACTACTGTTTATGTCCCGGCTGTAAAAGAAAGGTGTGTTTCCTCTGCCAGGTTTACTGCATGTCCTTTGCTTTGCTTCCATCATTTCACAGGCTTTTATAAGACTGTCTGTAAAACGAATCAAATGCAAATGTTTGGGAATAAACGCAAACATGAGCCACTGTTCTTTCCATGAGTGCAAAGTTAATTATGCTCTTAAACTGAGGTATGCATTTCATGCTAGAGACATTATTGTACATGACATATGTGACATGAATTTGCTTAAAACATGGGTTTCTTATGTGTGTTGGATCTGGATCAGTTCTTGTTTTTAACTCTTAACACTCCCCAAATTCCACCCTAGAAACTTATATGGAATATAGTGTCCACATTTACATAGAGTATCTTTCAGCAAATCATCTGCATCTCTTTTCTATCATCTTCCACTTGGCAACATGTGTGCAGGCTTAAATTAAACACGAGAAAAGAAAGAGGAAGTATGTTACCAGTTATTGGAAGTGACAAAGAAGCAAACCGCTCTTTTTCAGTCAGCTCCTGTCTCCACCGTAATGATGTATGCAGAGGGAAAATGCTCCAAAAGCAACAAAAATCAGTATTTAAAGTGTCACGGTTCTATTAGAATTGCATTAAAAACCTGTGTAAATATGCCAAGTCCCTCGACAGCCTCAGAAGTGCAGAACAGGACTTCCTCCTGGAGATTGTAGATGGAGTTTTAGAGGAGATGAAGCACACAGGCCGGGGGACTGGGAGGTGATTTAATACAGCTAGCATTTAGAACAACAAAGCACAGACAAAAGCAGCCACTTGGACTGTGCTTCAAAGACTAGTGTGTTAAACACTTGCAGAAAGACATTCTTTGGACTCGTGATCATTCGAAATAGCGGGAAAAAAGAATTAGGGAGGAAGTTGAGGAGGAGGAAGGCAGAAAAGAAAAAGAAGAAGAAGCCAAACACACAAAACTGTCAACCTGACGATTCCACAGCAACATGAAAGGGAGGGAGAATTTCACTGAGTTTCACTTTAATCTGCAGAGGCCATCTTCTCATTCCATCGGCCCACAGATACACGCTCCACTGTTGCTTTTTGAATTAACGATAATTCAACGCAGGTCAGCTGGTGTCCTGTGGCTGTAAATGACCTGGTACGCAGAGATGATCCGCTGACTCAGCAGCAAGAAAGAGCCCATCTTTAGCCAGAACTCCATTCTGTCTCTCATCAGGTGGCTCAACTCAGTTCCTGTACCAGATCTAAAATTCTGGCAGCCCATTTATAGGCCTGCTGGATTGGGGCTACTGGCACCAAGATCTAAGAGCCTGTACACAATATAATGTGAAATAATAAACTTCCTCAAAGTATCAGTTCTGTAAGTCAGAGCCAGTTGTGCATGTGGTTTAAGGAGGCTTTTGTTTAAGAAATTAATGGCAGATTGTTGGGGACACGTCATTATTAAAAGCAGATCAAACATATCTGCAGTTCTATGTGTTTGAACTGTACTCAATTACAGTCGTACCTTGGACAATAGAGGGCACCAGCTGCATTTCTTCTGATTGTGTTACACAAAGATGGGGAAACACCAAAATGTGCAATACAAAGAAACAAATTAGTGGTTTGAATAAGGTTTTCCTCAATAGGAAAAAAATCCTCAAAGAAACATAGTTAGGAAACAAAAAGACAATGTCATTTTTTTTTTTCATTAAAAAAAGAAAGAAAGTCTCTCTGTCCCAGGAGCTACAGAGGTATTGTTTTTCATTGTATTTCTTTTCACAAAAATGTGATTTATTTGAATAAGGAGGAATAAAAGGCATCTTACATGTCTTCCAGTAAATCAGGCTTGGTTCTTAATGCTACTGCAGCGAGCATGCTGTGTTTTTCCTTCTAATTATTTTACCAGTCCCACTTGCTTACTTTCTGAGTGATTAATCAAAGTTACGAAAAGCCAACCATCAACTGGGGCATGTTTCGCATTTCCTCCTGCTCATGGAGGATCTGTCCAGGGCTGGGCTGCTTGGCCTTATTACAAGTTAATTGAAACCTTGTTTAGAAATACCAAGGTCAACATTTCCAGCCATGTTATCCCAATTAGTCTGCAATGAATCCTTTTAAACGAGGGGTATTGAGTGGCTGACCCGATGTGCTACTTGAATTCCCGATGGGACACCCACATTCAGAGCCTGGGAATGAGAGAGGGTGGCTGGAGGGAGTGACACCAGCGAGAGTGATTCAAGGGAAGGAGGGTGCTGGGTCCTGCTGCTGCCTTGCTTCTCTAGTTCCAGTATGAATTTACATGCATTCCTTCTGAGTGTAACGGTTTTTCTAGCACACATCTAGCCAGGTCTACACACGTACTTTGATTGCACAACATTTTCTTACAAATTACAATCCACTATAGGCAGGGATTTGGCTGCTGGGGGAACCCCAAGATCAAGAATTGCAGTGCAGCATAGATAGGAAAACGAATTACTTAGAAAAAGAAGATGTTATGTGAGCTATATGGCTGATTTCCTAAGACACTTATAAAGCTAGTATAAAAGTAGAATTGAGCAAGTGAATCTAATCATTGCCTTAAATGTAAAGGCATGTCTGCTACCCTAGATACACTTTAATCTTTAATCTGATGTAACCAGTCCAACACAGTGCCTCGCTGTAAATTTTCTCACACTAACCCATTTGGCCTGCCTTAAATCACCTGGCATTTCCATGCAATCTATGAAAAACACAAAATTAGTATACTTCAATTTGTTTTATGAAACGTTTCACAAACACATAATTCAGCAAAACATCACGTACAGATCCAACATCTAATTTAAAAATCTAGCATGAATCACGACATTAAGATGTAAATTTCCAGTGTATAAAATCTGACTTGCGGAGGAGTCTTTACCTTTGAAAATAATCTCTCATTTTCCTGTCCTTTCCGCTCTTTTTACATCTTTTTCCATCTGTCAGTGTTGAGCATTAGCATGTTTTTTCTCTCCCTGGGAAATCCTGCAGCTGTACATTTAGCTCACATTTTGTGACAAACTGCACAGAAGCAGCTTGTGTGTTTGCTGATATTTGTTTAGTTGTTTGAAAAGTCAAATTTGAATTTCCAGGCACTTAAAAAAAGGCACTTTATGCTCACTCCGTCTCTGTAGCTAGCTAGACCCAGAAGTACCGCAACCACAACTTTATGTCTGCACTGTGAACGCATTACAGGGATGAGAAAAAAAAAGTTTGTTGTGGCTGTAACTTATTGCTGTGTCTTTATTTACAGCTGCAATTAATGCCAGGCTGCAGGACATGAGAAATGAACTCATTCTGTATTGACCGATCTACTGATTAACCTGTCTATCAGATTTAATCACTCATTACCTGAAGGTGCCGTTCCAGATTGTTCCGGCCTACTTTAACCCCTGACTGTAGACGCTCCATCCACCCATGCATCCTTCCATTCTCTTCCACTTGGGGGTGGGGGGCTGGCACTCATTGAAATCAAATCATACCCATGTCAGCTCAGTCCTTGCATGTATGAGTCAGCTGCATAATCTGGAAAATCAATGTACAAAATAACCACTAAAATAACTGAAACAGTATTTGTTTACATGACAAAAGAGAACATAAGGCAATCGTGTGCCATAAAGGTTTTCATGCGGAGTTTTCTTCCAAGCAAAGGCAATATCGGCTGATTTCACTGATTAGAGAAGAGGAAAGAAGACAAAGTAATCATTGAAATCAGCTGTTCACAATGAAAAACAGCACCCTTGCAGCCTGCAGTGGCACATGATTGCACAACATTGTTACAGAGTGTGAAACAGGTTTCTGACATGTTGACCATATTCTTGTAACTAGAAACTTATCACATGAACTACAGGTCATGTCATACTGCATTTATAGTGATTATGAGTTTATAATGCTATTTCCTTTACTCCTGAAAGCTCTGATTTCTCCCACTTGGGGCTTAAAAAATGGTAATGCCTGAAGAATTAAAAAAGACAGATGCCTCACAACAGCTAACATCTACGTATCAGTGTTATTAAAACAATACTTCATGGATATAGTGTTATATAGTTGGCACGCTGTAATTTCTTTTATCAAAAACAACTTTGTGATAATGCAACCATTAAAGCTAATGCTCAAAGTGAATATGAGAATCCTTCCCATTTCTGCTATCCATCCCATATGATGAAAAAATACAATATTATTACAGTAAAACATGTGTAGATGTTTTTAAAAGCAACTTAAAAGTAGGGGGAAAAAACATAGGACATAAATTTGATGGTGTCTGTGTCGTCTAATCAGTTCTGTGGATTCATCCTGTTAGGCAGATGACAGAAGAATGGCCAATCCACATCACTGTGGCCCCTTGAAGATCTTTTGTTTATGCTTGCTAGTTAACAGATGCACATACAAGCAAAAA
>VVHJ01005615.1:32178-50027 GCA_015107715.1 Tylochromis polylepis
AGTAAAAAAAAGCAAAAAAAAACAAAAAAAAAAAAAAATAAAAAAAAAAAAAAAAAAAAGCTAAATGTCTGCAGCCATCAAAGCCATCCACCCAAGCAGATTTGTGAGATCTAATTTGGTTTTGTTTAGGGGTAAATTCAAACTGCAGCATGATAACATACTCAGCATTTACATTTACTTATAAATTAAGATCAAACACATAATGCAACCGAAGCTGATCTCAAGTGGATACGTGGTGAGAAACCATTATGGTGCAAGAGGAAAAATCATTAACCTTCATCACCTTGACAACATGTTCATGCCACAATGGAAACTCATCAGATGGTTTTTGAGATATCAGGTTTCCACTGCATCAGGCTGGATAGATGTTAATGATGTTACTAGATAACAAAACAGTGGCTGTCAAATGTAAATTTGCTGCTTGATCATTCAGCATTATTTAAATTCCATTTATCCATGCATTGTTGATCCAATTCAGGGTTGATGGGGGGAGGGGGGGTTATCTCAGTTGCCAGGCAGGGTACACCCTGGACACGTTGCCAGTCTGTCACAGGGCTAACTCGTATTCACATTTATGGTTAACTTAGAATTACCAGTTAACCTAACCCCACTAACTACATGAGAGAGATTCGCTGCAAACACAGGGAAAACATCTAAACGCCACACAGAAAGTCCAGAGGGTGAACTGGACTCCAAAGCCTTCTTGCTGTTAGACACCAGTGTTAAGCAATCAAATAATAAGATATATACTCACATTATGCATTTAATCATTGAGAACATCCATATATGAACGCAAAAGGCAACACGGGGCAGCTGGACATGGAATCATATTCAAATGCCATGATGACATTATTTGTATTTGCAAGCCTGAAGTGTTGAAGTGAAAGCTGAAATGTGCATTTCTAAGAGCCTTGTGAAGTCACATTCCATCATTGATGAACCCCACCAGAGTTTGCTTGCATGCTGCAAACACACAGAGCGCAAACACTCTGATGCCTGATTACATTTCTCAGAACAAGTTTTTGCATCTGGAAAGGAGGAACACAGCCATTTCTTAAAAATATCAGCCAGATTCTGTTAGGCATTTTCATTTGATTGCACTCCAAGCAAGAGAAGCTGTTTGATATCATGAAGTACATTACTCAATGCTGCTAGGGTATCATGTAAGGGAGCAAAAGCGATTCTTACAACACAAACATGTGGTTGATTACCGCTTAAAATGTTCGGTGAATTCTGTGCATTTGGAAGGGCACAGAAGGCAGAACATACCAGTGCTCATTTGTTTAACCGCAGTGATGTTTTACAGGGATTACTCCCTCCGAATATAAAATCTAAGCAAAAAAAAAGAGAAAAGAAATTAAAATTTACTGCTTTTTAGGTATGACTTCATAGTTCATGTTTTAAAAATGAATTCTAAACAGGAAGGTGTCAAGAAAAATGAGGGCAAATGGGTACGAGCTAAATGAGCTATACCACTTCAGTGTTATTGATGTTAACTTTCTAAAGCAAAATATTTTTGCTGTAATTCTTCTTCAATCGAGCGAAGCCAGAATCTTCCAACGCAGCCGAGACACTACGGCGTGAGCAGGAACACCGCATGCAGAATGGCATTCCAGCAGCAATCAATATCTGAAAGACTCCTATGTGAGTAATAGTAAGGAGTTATAATTACGCAGTTATGGGGAGCTCCCTGCTGTGGTTTCACAGCTTCCAAAAACACAAGCAGGCAGTGTCATTACCTCTCCTTTAAGCCAGCCATGTTGAACACCACTGCTTCGCCTTTCACTGCATTTCCACTCCAAATACACAGATCACTGCGCAAGGTTAAGAAAGCAGGGCCTGTGTATTTTGGCAGGTGGAATATATTCTGAAAAAGCAACAAATCTGCTATATTTAGTTTTTGATGGCTGAGGGAGCGATAGGAGCCAAGACATGCGACGGTAAACTGCAGGACCAAAGGAAGGGCAGCGCGGCATGACACAAGGGACACAAGAGATACACGCCACATTCTTGCTTATAAAGAAATGGATTATAATGTTGCACAGCTTAAAGCTTTTCTGAAAATTGCCAGTCTGTCATTTATGTTGCCACTGAAGGGTGTGCAGCACATCCTCAAGAGCTGCCAGATGGTGACAAAATCATGACATCTCTCATTCTTGCACAAAGCTCCACACTGCACCGGCCCGACGAGCGCTGAAGCAGCAGCTGGCTGTTCTGCGCGAGAGGGAGGCTAATCTTGTTTACATTCAATCTGCTATTTCCTCCCCTCTGAAACCTTCAGAGAGCAAAGTCATGTAATACTTGTATTAAAAATAAGTGTAGCAGAAATGGGCCTACTGGCAGCATGCAGCAAGAGGCTTTTGTGGCCTGGCCAATAGGGCTTGCGGCAAAAAAAACCCAAAAAAAAGCAATCGATACACCCAATATTCCAGCACGTACTCTCAAGTAACAATAACCCACATTTAGACCTACACCACAAGTCCTCGATGTGCTCCAGAGAAAATAAGGAAGCCTACGTTCCACGTCCATGTCAATTCGAGCAGGGCCGGTGAATATGATGAAATGTAACATTTGCTTGGAAGTGTGTGTGTGTGTGTCAGCGTGTGCATCCTAATACCAGGTAAAGAAAATATAATAACATGATCATTTCACATTGCACAGCACAAGCTTTACATTCAGCAGATCCATCACAATGCCTCAGAGTGACAACTTGTGATTTTTGTATTATGATGATTAGGAGCACTTGATGGTTATATTAAGAAAGACAGCAACAGTTAAACTCAGCTTGAATTAGATGTAACAGGTTATGGTTTTTGTAAATCAGCGGGATACTGGGTTTAGTGTCATTACAACTTCCATGTTCTTTATAGTGCTCTTATATCAGAGTAGCTCTGCCTGGGGCCTTGTAAATGTAGTTTTCTTCTTCTTCTTTTTTTTTAAGCTAGATTTTTGTTTGGCTGACTGCTGCATGTATTTTTCCCCCCTCTGCAACAGATGCAGGCTGTATTAGAGGAAAAAGCTCTGCCAGAAATTAAGGCCTACAGGAAACCACCAGCCAAAACTGCAGACCATCAAGGCCCTCTGGTGTGCTCCAGGATGAAACAACTGAAAATTTCCTAAAAAGGTGAGAAACAGTTCAGTGAATAAGAGAAACTAACATCTCACTGTAGGAGCAAGCAAGCGTGCGTGAAGTGCCCACAGCCCAGAGGACATGAAAGACGCAGAGAAAGAACAGCAGCGCTGCGGTGGTGTCAAACTCAGTTCCTCACCAGCTAGAGCTAACCATAAATGAAAACTATGGCTGGGAATACACCTCCCTCAGGTGCCATATGCCTTTGATTTTTCCAGAACTGCTTACTTTTGCCCAGAATCCCAAAGCTCTCCTCCCTCTATTCATGGAAGTTTGCTGGATTTATGGAAGGTCTGGTACCTTAGCAGCACTTTCCTAATGAAGGCCCAGACCCACGCACACAGTACATGCGCATGTGGACTGATGCACAAAAAAGTAGATGTCTGACCGCGCAGTGAAACCAGCTGCAGCCGCTGCAGTTGCCATTCTTGCAATAACAAATAAAAAGGTAAGTTAAGGAAGAGTTCACAACATGTCAGTGATGATTTTGCGTAAGTACCTTGAAAAAAACCCACAAAACTGATAATGTAACCGTCAAAGGAAAGGAAATGGGGATGAAATAAGGCAAAAGCACAACGGAAAAGCGTGTTCTTTTTACGGAAACTAACTTTCAAACTGAAGCCATGCAATCACCACATTAAAGGGCTCCCATTTTTTAGACAACCACTGGTATGCAGTGTGGATGCCAGGGCAGTGTTTTCCATTAGATTTCTCTGTTTTTTCAGTTGATCTGGCAAATTAACTTACAACAGGCTGAACACAAGATGCAGCCTGGAAAGGAGCATAGCAGCAAATTGCATTTATCAAAAACACTCACTGGGCCTGTTTACTTTATGTGATCTAATAAAAAAATGCTCATGCTGAGAGTGTTTCAGTGATTGCACATGGATGTAAGAACAGTAAGTCCCGAGTACGCCCACCGAGACCACATGAAGAGTGGCTACATTTAAAGTTCATCACCTTCATTTATTTGCCACTTCGCTTATTCATGGTATCTCTGTGAGACATTTTTTCCCAGACTGGCTTGTCTGATGAGAATGCAATTGCTCAAGCTCATTGTTGCATTCTTTAAGGATAACGAGGCTTATAAAAGCCATATGTCATCTCCTCGATGGTCATTAAACACTGCTAAATTTACACATACTATACCACTATTGATTCCACAAATTACATATTCTTTTGAAGGCTAACCGCCAGTTTTATAGAGCCCTGTGAGTTCAGGAAGAGAAGAGACAACGTTTCAGGCTAGTTTGTATAACAGCATTCCCGCCACCATTTAACCCTCTTTAAATATTATAAGAACTGGTTTAGATTCTTTTTTAAACTGGCTCCTTTAGCACAGTTTTCCTTCCAACAATGAAGATTTCTGTGTAAAAACAGAAACACACCTACTTGAGATGATAGGAATTCCTCAGTTTTTCTACGGCTGCCTCCAGAAACATATAACTACCACTGCTCAGGCTTTTGGATGCTATTTCTCTTAAGGAGCCAATATGACATCTTACAAAGAACAGCTCAGACGGGGTATTTTTTTCCCTTGTCCTTCATAAGATGCTGTGTCTATTTTTCTGTATGAGAAAAAGGCCTCCAAATAGGCCAGTGGAGCCTGGACAAGGACAACGATGACCCTGTAAAAGGCATCATCATTACACACTTATTATCCAGTCCTTCTGTCCTCCCTCACAGCCTTGACAGAGAAGTGCATGATGAATTTTGCAGATTCGTTGCCTATAAGTGAACAAAACCACCCAATGCACTTTTATTTTTAAATTATTTCTGTGTTATATATGTTAAACCTGCGGTTTAAGATGGTTTATTGTACTAGATATATTCCAGCCATACTAAATTGAAACCTGAACACCTTCCCTATAGCTGTACTTTGTTCCCAGTGTCTTGGTCCAGCTCAGCTCTAGCCAGTACAGATTCTTAAGGGTCACAGTCCTGCAGTTTTTATGGATCTCTTTAAATCATCAAGTGCTTAGCAAAAATTGCTAAGTGTCCAAAAAGTAAAACAATGCAGCCAGGTAAGTAATGGGGCGCTTATGCTCTATAGACCAGAGACCACCCAGCCAGCAGCAGCGGCAGCCGACCCAGCCTGTTTGCAGCTGTAGGTTTCTAAACCAGGGGAAAGGATCTCCGAGCACTGGTCATCAGCTCTGGTTAGAAACATCCCCAGAGCCTTCGGAAGATGAACTGCCTTTAATTCAGTGAAAAGAAAGCTGATGAAGATTAAGTGCGTTGTGCGTTCTCTCTGTCATTTTCCTCTCCCATTATTTTTGCATCTAAAAATAATAATTTGACATTTTTACAGGTCCCTAAGGGGAAATTCCCTTATCTACTGGCCTTCTCCACAAGGAGGTCAAAGTTCAGGATCAGTCACAGAGCAGCACTCCTGGAACTGGTAACGACTCCACATCTTGCTCAAGGACACTTCAGTAAGGTGGAAGCGTGCCAGGGTGGAGCTTGAAGGATTCTGTTGCTGACTTCTCTGACCTCAGCAGTACTTGGACTATTTCAGTGCTTTGGATTGTTTGGGGTTTTACATCATTTGCATATTTTGCTCTCCTTTCTTATTAAAGTTGTTAAACCACAGTACTGTATATCTCCTGGCCACAGCAGCCACAATTCATCACCCACAAAGAGTTCTCTACTAACCCCCCCCCACGGGGAGCTAAGAGTTGCTCTCTGACCCCCCTCAGAGGAACACTGGCCAATCGCTATGGAGAGGCAAAAAGAAAAAGATGTGCACTGAAGATACGCCAGTGTGGGAAAAGGAAAATGTCCTCTGTAAGCAGCAAGCGCCCAAACCACAAACTTCTGTTGGAAACATGACGATGGCTCATAATGGGAATTAACTGCACAGCATGAAGAGTCTAGCTTCTTGTCTTCTATCCTCAGCATAGTGTCCCTCTGGCAGCTCTAGAGTGCTTTCTTAAGGTAAACCTAGATTCTGACAAGATTAAAGCTCATGAGGGGATGTAAAAGTTTTGTGAAAGCTGCATTCTTTGGATGTGAAATGTAAGCAAAAGCTGTGTGGAAATAAACACTTCCAAATTCTATTGCTCCCAGCTTTTTGTTTTCCATCAGAAAGGTTAATTCAATAGCACTGAAACCACTGTGGACAGAAATGATTATCATATGCCATATTCTCCAAGGGAGACCTGATTTTATTATGTTGACTTTTAGAGAGTGGAAGGCCCAGTGGAATCAAAGCTCACCGTCAAATGTCCAGCCAGGCCAGGATCAGCCAGTTTCGCATGACCTTCACTGTCACAGAGTATATTCCCAGCTTTCATCTCCCGGTGGATTTTCCTCATAAAATGCAGATAGCACAGGCCCTTTAAGGTTGATTTGAGGATGTAGACTATCTCATCCTCGCTGAGCTGTGCAACGAAAACACACAAGGATTATTTTTCCAGTGATTAAGAGGCTCCGAAATTTCAGATGGTGTGCTGCTCCTCCAGTTGGTGCAAATTAAGTTGCTTTGCAGTTACACGGCAACAGGTGCTGCTGCTGTTGCTCTGGTGTCTGTCTCCATTTTAGAAATTGTAAAACATGTGCAAGGATGCAATCACGTTTGAAATCATTCATCCAGCAGAGCCTAATTTACTGTCACACTTCAAAGATTCACTCTGCATCAAAGCAACAAGAAATATACTCTTTAATGTGTACTGATGTTTAAATGATCTGCAAATGCACCTTTGTTCTGGGTTTTTTTTTTTCTTTTCACAGTCCACTCCTCGGTGTCACTCACTGTCACAGCCTCTAAACCTTTATTCCATTTTGAGCCACCCAGTCTTGCAATAAGTCAGCCCTTTAACAAGTCAGGCAGCCAGTTGCACAGACAGTAAGCCAACCAGTCCAACAGTGGCAAACAAGTGTGAGAAGGTTTATGAATCAAACATCCCCTGGCCGCACAGGACATGAGTCACACACACCAGAGTGGCAGGGGCAGAAAGCGAGACAGGCAGGGATGCATGGAAGAAGGGGAAATTCCCATTAAGGGATAGCCAAGGAACCAGGCTCAGCCAGGCGCGCCGGCAGAATGTGCACTTCATTAGTGGGAAAGTGCCGGAGAGAACCAAGCTAGGCCAAGTTCTTTGAGGCTCGGGAAAAGCTAATAAAAGTCCAAGCCAAGGAACCATACAAGTACACTTGAACCCATAGATGGAGCAAGGCAGCAAGACAGCAAAGGCTTCATCAGAAAATCAGTGGTCAGGTTTGTTGGTGTATGTGACATCATCCATCAGAGTCAACAGAAAGATGGGCCTTCAGGACTTCAGAGGAGCATATCACAAACAGCAGTCTTAAATTTGCTTGCTCTAGTAAAAAAAAAAAGTCACAGCCTACATGGAAAATTTTGGAGAAGCTGATGAGTCCCTTCATTCTCTACAGTATCTAAAATCCAACTTTTGCTTGCTTCCTATCTTTACAGCTGCACTGGAATTGCCTTGCTTGACTTACATCACCACAGTGCAGACCGGGACCCGTGAGCTATAGGTTAACACAGCCCCAGCAGCCACCCAGCTGTCTGAACTGGGAGAGCACACATAAAACACAAGCTGTTTCATTGCCTTTACGCATACGGCTACACTTACACCACACATTGGTGCTCTGACTTGTGTTAAGAAACTTTCTGTTGCAATACCGCAAAGACCTGTAGCGAGAGTGAGAATCGTAAAGAGGAAGAAAAGAGAGCAGGGATATGAGGTGGAAGCTGAATATTTATGGAATTCCAAAGGAGCTGGAATGAGAAAGGCTTTCAAAAGGTGATTTCCAAAGACAGATGCCGAATTTGAGCATGTGATTCACCGCATCTTCTATTTCAAGAAAGAAAGCACACGCTATGATTCACAGATTCATGCAGTCACACACTGAAAGGCCCAGAGAGATCAATAACAGTTGGTGTTTTTGTTGCTGTGTACAAAGAAAAGAGAGGATGGCTGAATATTTATAGGCAGGATCCCCCTATCCACCAGTGAGGCTGGGCCCAAGCTTGCAGCACCTGGACAGTTACAGATCCCCACAGTCCACTTCAAATTCTTGGACGCACCTGACACCACGGGCGCCTGCGTTACCTCTTCTCTCCAGCCAGCAAGAGTCCTCCGCTTCCATCTCCCTGCATGCACTTATCCAGTGTTTATTCTCTCAAATAGTAACAAAAGGACCAGCCGCAGAGAACTGTATCTTTTTACAATGTGGTGACATCACTTGTAAAAGTAGCGAGGTAAACACACAGAACTTGGGCTCCTGGTTTTCCAGGTTTACAGTTCCCCGCCTGTCCATCTAACGGGGCCCAATGTAACCCCTGGTGATCCCTGTACTGCTGTCTGACTCCTGATTGGGGTCAGGAACATTGCTCACATTGGTTTCACAGCCCAATTAAATCACTCTGGTGGACACTGTTGTACTGTGCTGTTGATTCGGTCAGTGAGGAGGAGCTGGGAAAAGCTTTTTTTTCCCCTCATTTTGCACCATAACACAAAGCATATGAGCATATGAACCTTTAGCACTTACAGGGTGAGTGAAAAGATAATTGAGATAATGAAAAATAATATCATCCAATTTATCACAAAGAAAACAGGGACCAGCTGGAGACATAAAGGGAAAGGAAACAAACAAAATCCTTATGAGGGCCACGGAGAATATATGAATGGACGGTATTTTATGTTATTATTGAATGTGCAATAAAAGCCTCAAAGCTCAAGCGATCTGTTGAAATGTCAACTGTACCATCTAAGTCAATTGAGTGTAAGCCAGCAGTTAAGCTTGTCACTTCAATATGAGCTCAGACATCTGAGCATAACACCGCTATAACAGCGAATTTCTGGTTACCCACACTTGGCCTGAAAATACCAATTATGCTACTCATATGGTTGTGTTTAATCAAATCTGTTGATATTTTCCTCCATCGCCTTATGTTTTCGCAGATGAACAATGTGACTGGACAGTTTCCAGACATGAATTCCACTGACAAGGAAATCCACCCACCTCGGATGTGGTCTCTAACTCAGTGCACTGTAAGCAAAATCCGGCGCTGGAGTGTTGGTTGTTGGAATGGTTGAATCTGGTATGAATGTGAATGACAGGATGGGATTAATTTAAGTGATAATGGTAAGCTGCAGCTCAGTCACTACATCAGTAACATTGAGTTCTGCTTTGTGTATTTTACATTTAAATTGAGCATCCCTGTTGTACTTGTACTGCAATGGCTGCCACAACATATCCCTTTTTAGCTGAAGCAAAGAAAAAGTGAATGAGTCTTGACTTTAAGTAAAACCAGGGGGGATCAGCTGATCTTCAGCTGTACAGTCAGAGACATAGGGCTGATTTCTGCTAGTTACTGGGCCGCAGCGCTGCAGTCAGCGCTGTAATGAGGAGCATTTGTCTCTGCTTCCTCGCTGCGGTCACTTTGACAGCATCTGTTGACTGTTGCTGCGCCCCCCTTTTCCACCAACCCCAACCAAAAGTCCCAGATACACAACAGCTAAATAAAAACACACAAATTAGCCATGTGGACCATGGTAAACATTTCCAGCTTCACAGTCCAGACCAGCTGCAGCTTGACAATGTTACATATGCTGCTATATAGCACAAAGCTTACTTCGCGAGCTCCTCCAGGTGAAGACCTTTAACCTGAGTAGCCTCCATAGATGACAGAAAAGAGTGGCAATTTTTCACAAGTGATATCATGTTTACCATACCGTGTTTTTAACCTGCAATGGCCACATCCAGTAGAGTGCGACATCTGGATTTGGAGATTTGCTCCTAGGGACACGGGGGAGAGAAAGTCCAATACTAAGTCTTCTTTCGCTCTTTGTCTTTGTTCTTCTGTGTAAGATTCAGAGAGTGTCTTTGTCTGCTGCCATGTCTGGTGATAAGCAGGTTTTATACAGCAAAAAGAAGAAAAAAAAAGATGCAGATGCTAATGTTAGACCCAAGGTGAACCGCACAGGTGGGCTCTACATACATAAAAATGGAATTGAACGAAAGCTGCAAAGACATCATAAACTTGGATGGCTCAAAAGTGTTTTAATATCTCAGCTGCATTATTGCTATAGTAGAATAATATCTTGTGCAACCTCTCTTTCAATTTGCTTCAAACTGACCTGCACAGGTCACCTTGTACTACCAAATCTACTGTGCCAGATTCTATAAAAAATCTGTTGCCTTTATGGGATCATTTAGAATTACCAAGTGCAATGTTACCAGAGGAACAGCAATCAATTTCCATGTTTAAACCAGTAATGCATCCACCATAAGCGTTAACAAAGATTTATAAATCTAAAAAGTCAGAGTAATTGTGGATATGGACCTTTTATGGTATTTTTAACAGCTCCCAGTGCTGTGGAACCAGGCTCTGGATCCCCTAGAGCCTCTAACAGCAAGCCCTCCATGAACATCCCGGGGACTGCATTCCCTTTCCCTTCTTCTGCTGGTAGTGCTACACCACATGTGAAATCAATACCACATCATTTATAGCCAGTTCTCACTTGTGCCATCAAATCTGAAACTTATTGCCAAAAGTATTACTATTTTTTAATACTCTCTCTTCAAAGATAAAACTCACTTTATGAAAAGCAAGAGGGAAAAAAAAAAGAAAAAGATAAGAAACCATAGCTCCAAGGAGCAAAATGACAGAAAATTTAAAGGGTGTCAAAGAGTGCACTTTTGAATGTATCAATGCCTATTAATGCCGTTCCTGTTTCATTCTTAGTAGTAAATGAATTCTTGAGAAGCGTTTCAATTTCATGCCCAAATGGTAAGGGCGTGTGATGAGAGCATCCAGAGCGTTAAGCTGGATATTCAGGGTCCTCCACAGCTCTAGGCCCTCTCGTAGGTGTTTAATAATAAAGCCTCGGTTCATCCAGCTGAGCACTTTGACTGAGATTATGTGCTTCGCAGACCAGCCCCAGGGCCCTATAACTTTCATAAAACATAATCCTGGAACACACTTACACCATCTATCATACTGACACCCAGTGCATATGCAAAGACGCATTTTTTTGTTTTACAGTGACAGGTAAAATTCAAGGCTTTTAGGAAATATTAAATCTGTGAAAACATACAGACAGTTTTTTTCACCTGTCTCATTCAGGACGATGCAGCAACAAGCATGGCATGGCTGAGCATTTGCTAAAGTCTGAATGCGAACCTCCACGTATGTGAGAAATCTGTCATTTGTGAGCAGTTTTAATGCGAGCTCACACCTCTCTCTGCAAGCCCCTCAACGTCCAATTACAGCATTCAAACACCAGCGACAAGAAATTGTTTCCATCCAAAAGAGTAAGAGGGGAATGTAGTTCTCTTTCCTCGGTGGTATTGGGAGCATTTTACCAGAACCTGGGCACCGCTCGAAAGTCTATGTAAGGACACAGTTGCTGGTTTTTCTGTGGATTTCCACTCCCATCAGACACAGCAGCACACAACACTCACTCGGTCTTGCCACAGGAGGACTTTTTCCATCAACTTCAAACAAATACTCAAGTTGTGACTCGACTTCCCCCTGGTTTTACGACAAAGCACCAGTGTTGGTATAAAACAGGTCATTGGGACCTCCCCAGGACTAGTTTGGTGGAGTCGTGCAACCTGCCAATATCCACAGCCGCCCAGGAGCCCCCCCTCCCAACCCCCACCTGACCAATAACTCCACTCTCACCCATATGTCGTAAACAGCTTAAAACCCTATTAAAAGCACAAATACATTTCAGAAACTAAGTGGACATTTATAAAACAATATTTCCTGTCTGTGAGTTGACTGCATGACTGTGGTGACTGTGTGACTGTATGGATGCAGAAGCTTATTATGTATTCCTAGTGGTGGTCAAACTTTTCCCTGGCTACAAGTTGTGAACATGCATCCTATAAATGCATCAGTAAAAGACGGTGATTTACTGGGCTGGAAGGGAAGTGATTACGAGTGACTGATGAGAGAGCAAAAGCAACCTCCCTAAAGACCGCACCTGTGTATATTAACATTTACTTAGCGTGTGTGTACGTGTGCGAGTTTGTATGAGTGTGCACCGACGTAATAATGCCTGAAAGCGTTTTTGTGTGCTTGTGCGTATGCGTGTGTGGGTCCGCACACTAAATGCAACCATACAGGCATCCGAGCTATTAATGCAAACCACAGTGGAGCAGAAATCCATCAATAACACAAGAGTCCATTCAAAAAAAAAAAAGATGTTATTTTAGTTCAAAGAGTAGGAGGGAAATGACAGGGGGAGAAGCAACAAGGCTGGACTCCAGCCAGAAAGGATATTTTTAGTCAAAGAAAAACAATTCCCCTTTTCTATCTTTTATGATAGTAATGTCTTGGTGAGTCCTTGGCAGAAAAATGATAACACGCTGAGGAAATATTGCTCCTTGTGGGTACATTTAATTAGATAGTCTTATGCTCATATGAAAATCTGAGAGAAGTGCCTCTGTCCCAAAGGTCCTTCACAGCCAAAGGTCCTTCTTGTAACAGTGTCAAGATCTGCTCTCATTCTTTTCTTTTTTCCTTTTTTTTTTTTTTTTAAGTGGAAAGCCATTTCCTGACTCTCTTTGTAATGCACATAAGTCTGGCACATCACAAAGGGAGAGAAAGGCAAGGGAATAAAGAAATTATATGAAATCACACAGGATGAATGTTATTGTTGTTGCTGTTGATGTGGGAAAATGACTTGGTCTATTGCATTATTCATTCCTCTTCCAACAACTTCACAGAGATTTTTTCGAGGAGGCCTGATTTCACCAAAATCATGACTAGTAGTTTTGATCAACAGCTTTTTAAAGCCATTCCTCCGTTTCTCCGTTCCTCAGTTCAGCCCTTTTCACTGGCCCATTTCTACATCTGCTTCTTCAAACATCTGCGGCCCCTTCCTTTCTGCTATTCCTCCATTCCTTCATCTTCCTATCCATCAAACCTCTCTTTTCTTTGTCCACCCAAGCTCTGTTAAATCTCTCCATGCTTTAATCACTCAGTCTTTGCTCCGTTTCCATCTTTCCATCTCATCGCAGGTAAAGGACCGACGGAGCGGTCGCTGGGACCTTTTAAAAATGTCACTTCTGACAGACTGAATGAGACACTGCGCCGCTGTGTTGATTCATCCTTCCAGCGTGCTGCAGTAACTTTGTTAACGTCTCTCATCAGCCTATTAACAACACTTGAGCACGGCCAGGAAACAGGTGCTGGGAGAGTTTTACTGTCCATCACCTCACCAGCAGGAGCTGATCAGCAGAAAAGGAGTGCAGGCAGAGTTACATCAGAGGAGCCAGTGCTTTGAGCACACAAAGACACAACTAACTAAAAAGTAGTAGAGTGTATGTTGCTTGTATTGGTGGAAATCAGCGTGAGAGAAAAACCGTGACAGGAAAGAGACTGAAAGCAAAGTCAGAAGTTGTACAAAGTTGTGTGAATGGCTGTTTGTGGGCTGAGATTTTGCTCTTTTCAAAGAGAAACTCGCATCTCCTTTGTGTTTCATTAAGCTCTAACCATCGTCACCAACGAACTTTTTCCATAAAAGAAATTTTAGATTTGTGGCAGATTTTGACCAAGAAAGGCCTGAAAGATGAGGTGCCAATCAGTCCCCGTTCAGTCAGAGAAGTGGTAAAGCAGCAATGATGCAATGTTTGAAGGGCAACAGGGCATAACACGCTTTTTAAAAGCACCACAGCCCTTACACCAACGGAGCAGCTGAATCCAGAAATCCCCACCCGGCAACAAAAAGGTCATGGCTTTCACAGCTCAGCCATGAAGAGCTTCAGAATGTGCTATGAGAAAATACCATTTTCATGACGAGAATGTACAACAATGCAAAAATGCAGTGACCTTGCAGCGGGGAGAATATGCTCGAGACAGTTTGATATGACCCTCTCTGCTTATATTGTAGCGGTGGAGGAAGCGGAGCTCAGAGCCTGCAGGATAATGTTCACCTAAACCAGCTCTCCTGCTGGCTTTTTACACACATACACCACCACTTATGCACACATACACACAGCTATGATGAGGTGGGGATTGGTGTGGCTTGCACTAATCATCATTTTTGTATTAGTTTCCTTAATTTCAATCTCCAGTTTTTCCATGTTTCTGTGGAAATCTTTCCATTCCAGCATTTTGTAACACTTTCACTTCATAATTCCACTCCTCCTCCTCTTCTATCATTTCATCCTTTGCCTGTCAATTAGTGCTTCAATTTTTCTGCTTCTGTACAGGCATTGTAATTTGCTCACAGTCAGTTAAAACCTCAGCTGCCAAAGGAATTTTCCAAAAATTAAAAGCATAATATCCAAGCAACAAGTCTCAGTTAAGAGTTAAATGGACCTTTAATGGATACTGACTTATATAAAGACTGACATAGTGCTGATTTTTAAGCTTCTGGGCTATCAGTCAAACCTGCTGATGAGTTGACAAAGATCAGATGATCTATCAGACATTTTTGAGGCACATTTATGATCGTATACAGATCCCTCTTCTCCTCGCTTCTTTGATCTGCTTGCCATCACAGCAGACAACAAATAACTGAAAATGTCATCTTCATGGCAAGGGAGCTCCACAGAAGCGCCTGGCCAAGTGGAGGAACAGACAAGCGGAGGAAGCTATTTGCTGACAATTGGGATTTGGTGTTGGGCTTGAGCAGCTTTAACTGGTGGGTTTTATTGGTTGATGGAGCACAATATCATGGTGGTTTTCTTCTCTATGCCTCTCTGGTAGCGTGGATAACATTGCAGGGAGTAAAGGCATTTGGTCACGCAAAGGTGCTGTTAAACAGATGGCAGGAGACCAATGAAGAGAGTGGCACTGGACAGCAGATGGAGAAAACATCATGCGGGAGACCAGAAGAATGCAACATATATATCTGAGACTCTGCCAGCACATGATCCTCCTCTAGTTTTTAACAAGTATAATGTTTTCAGTGAGGTTTCAGACTGTGCCCTAAAATAAAAAAAAAGGAGAGAAAAAAAAACCCAAAATAGGACAGATACTTAGATACTTCTTTTTTCATAGCCAGTGGTGATTTCATAAATGACATTTAAGCCCCCAGTTCTAAAAGTGACAATCATGCACTCATCACTGAATCATGGCCTATGATGATAGATCATAAAATGTTTCAGTATTTTGAGGTTAATCCAACAGGGGGCAATCTTGTACAATAAAGCAGGAGAAAAAGCTTTCTGCTGTCACAGCTGCACTACAATATGCATTGCAATGTGCAGGATGTTTTTTCTCCTAGGATTCTCCAACCAGTCTGGGACAGTATTTTATATTTTTTAGCTGGTGTTCAGTATGCTACTTATTTTTATTTTCATTTGATAAACATGGGTTTTTAATCATTGTTTTCTATATATATCCTGTCAGATTTAAACCAACTTTATGAACATGGTGTCATTGCTCACATAATAGCTTCCAGTGATATTAGTTAACTGGAAACTTCAAAGGACAGTTTAAATTAGTATCTTGTGTCTAAAAAGTCACAATCACTCAGATGGATAGCTTATTCTAATAAATCCATTCTACCTTTGTTGAGTGGATAATTTTCTTAAATGTCATGAAAAAGACCTGTTTTAAATTTCAGAAATTCAGAAGAAGGTTTATAAAGCATGGCAGCCGCTACAGAGGGAAGTGTTAAAACAAAAGAAAAGAGAGAGAAAAGGCCAAACCCATGCTGTAAAAGACAACACCAAACACTAACAACAGCATACTGATGTTATTGTAAAGCAGATGTGTCTTTGCACCTATGAATTATTTGCTTCATAATTTTTGTATCTTTTAGTTTTTGTTTCTAGAGAAAAAAAATATTTACAATACACTGTGCCTACTTCACTACACACTGACATACAGACAACAGAAAGTCTTAGTAAAATTCCATTTCGTTCTCAAATAACAACAATCAAGAACCCATGAGGTAAGAGAAGCATAACCCCCCGTTTTTCTAGAAATGCACAATTTCAGGTAAAAGGGTATGATGTGGAGGAAAATGTGACTTTGGGGGTCTTTGAATCAAAAACACCCCATACTCAGAGCTGCTGCTGGGACAGGATGAGTGCGAGTGTAGGTGGGGATGTGGGGGGTTTGAAACCACAGCAGGCAGGTAACAGTGACAGGTTTACCTCCCCCTGCTCTTATACTATGGACCTGACATCCTGTCTGCCAATATACACAGACACACAGAGACACGGAGAGACAACCAGACCCAGTTAGCCTCCAGAGCAGGCCAACAGCTCCACGTTTTCAGTCAAGGGCTCCACATGTGGGTACAGCAGAGGTAAGGAGCAGCATGTGAATGTGAGGCGACACTATTTGACAGGATATTAAAGGTCAAATACAGACATGTTGAAGCTGAGAATTATTTTCTGTTATCTCAGGAGCTCACTCACATCTCCAGAGCTGGGACAGTGAATCTCTAAAATAAGAGCTGTATGATAGGAGTGGGCCCTGACAGCATTTTAGACACTCTGTTATAGACAATAGGCATAAACAGGTTTAACACCATGTCTAAAAGAAAAAGAAAAAGAAAAGAAAACCTACGTTTATCTTGAAAGTGATGTACATGACTGGCACAACATAATTATTGTAAACAAATAATTTGGTTGGAAATATATTGCAAATATTGCAATTTGTATTTGAAAACCAAAAAATGTCACATGTGGTGTCAATAGCATTCTTTTATTTATTTATTTTCAACATCAAACTCATGTTTAGAAGCATTCCTGTGCACACTTGTGTTTGACAAGTCCAAAACTCCTTTCTGTGTCCAAACCTGTTCCTTTAAATTTGGGAGAGCCTCACGATTCCTGTTAGTCCTCTCTGCTGTCACTCAGTGTTACTGGAAGAGGAGTGTCGGCCATTACAGGCTTGGCAGCTGCACTGAGCTGCAACACTGATACTCTGTGGGAGTCTATCACAGAGAATGATGGCGGCTGCAGGGGACTTAGGGCAGGGCCAAAGGGCAAGACACTAACTTTCTGGCTCTGACATTACCCGAACTATAAAGAATACAGTAATCCTATAGCACAGATTAGTGCAACTGTAAAATCCAAACTGTAAAATAGAGGCCAAAATGTCCTGTCAGGAACATGAAAAAGACTCCATGCGAGATAAAATTCCGAAGCAGTAAACTTAATATTTATACCTGGGACATATTTCCATAACAGCGACATCATAGGAAAATCAAAAAGAATTGAAAACATTGAGCTACATTATATTCACCTCCGGAACTGTATTAATCTTCATATTAGTTGTGGATATTATTTATTTGAAGTAGTTATGTGTAGCAAATGTTTTTTAATACCACAAAAAAAATAATCATCTCACACATGAAGCAGTATATTTTGCCGATAATAAGACGACTGTCTCACTGAAGAGTCTAACTTTTAACCTCACAAAAAAAAAACTCCCACAGGAAGTCGGTATTCTCCTCGCAGAATTTTGTGTGTGTGCATATTTCACGAGATTTTAATGAATTCAGACTGTTTAAATTATACTAGCAAATTCCACTTTAATTAATAGTGAATGTATAGCTCTTAGACAAGCACAAGATATACTTAAAAAAAAATACTATTTATTTTAATCGGATTTTTTTTCAAGAACCAAAAAAAAGCATAATTTTCATTGTTCCAATTTTCCAGGGTGAACTGGATACGTTGAGAAAATGCCATTATCTGTAATGTTAAAATTCATGGTTCTGTGTGTATTCTATTCTGTCTGTAGCTGTTGGGTTTTTTGACAGTGAAGATA
>VVHJ01005616.1:11592-29849 GCA_015107715.1 Tylochromis polylepis
TGGTGTAGAGCGGCGGCATGCCCAGATGGAGTGTGGCTGGTTCTGGAGCAGCTGCAGGCGGCTGAGGGTAAGGCTGCGCTGGCAGAGCAGGGACTGTGTGGATGTATACAGCCGTGAGTGGAGCCTGGACATCCATCCTATTCTCTGCCTGCGCTGTGACAGAGCTGATGTGCACTGGAGCACTCGCCAATCCTGGCTTGCCAGTCTCCATGGTAACACTGCTGCTGTCGTGATGTACCAGTGGCAGGTCTCTAATTACCTGTAAGATAAGAACAGTTTGCATAAGACCCCTGCTTTGCGTTAGATTAAAAGGGGGCAGGAATTTTGCTACATCTCACTTAAAGAGGAAAATGTGACTACTCCTGGAGTATATTTTGTTCTTTAACTGGTGATCAGCCACAAGAAATGAGCACAGCACTGATGATAGATATGCAATATTCTCCAGGACAGATGGCTAATAAAGCAATTAATCCAGTCTGGATTTTGCCTGATAAAAATCCAGGGAGATGTGTTTTGCAATATAAAAAAAAATGGAAACACACTTAGTTCTGAGGAATATCATCGTGGTAATGAGCAATAATATCCACAGAGGGAAGCAAAGGCATTTCAAGCTCTGTTTTTCCATTTCAGTGGCAGGTTAAGATGTGCTCTGCGTGTGGAAATGTGAGTTGAAACCATGGAGAGAAATGTGCACATACGTACATACAGTATCACAGTGGTGTGTGTGTGTGTGTCTCCAAATCAAGTATGTCTCCTGGCATTAGCTGTTACCTCTGTCACCAGTCTGCATCAGTTATAAGGCATACCTTTGATGTTCAGAGTATCATGTGACAGCGTTCTGTCCTGACTGACTGTCATATTCGTGCAATAATCAGAACAAATCAAATTAAAGAGTAGCTGTGCATTAGAGTGAGAAAATTTCATTTCCTGTTGCTGTGATGTGATTTTGCATAATTCACCCACAGAAGTACAGTTGGCACTCGACACGCTCTTTTGTTGGTTGTACAGCATGAGCACGCCCACGTCAGAGACTTTTTCTGGTGCTGTGAACTGAGGAAAGTTGGTCTCTGTCCACATTCGGCTGAGTGAGCGAAGAGCACCTTGTGAGTGTGTCTTACTTTTACAACATTATTCATGGGGCTCGACCCTCCTGCTGTAACGTGCTTTCACTTCCTTGCAGTTATGTAAATATGTCATATGGTGCACATGCTGCAACTTCATGTAGGAAGAGAAATGAAGGGAGCTTTAATTCTATTAGCACGCTTAGTTAGTTTAAACTCTTAACATCCACTAGGTCAACAGCGACCTGTCTAAGTGAGGGATAAAGGTTAGGGTTTAGTTAACATCCACTTTTTCTTATAGAATTTTCACATATCTGGAACACCAAGTGGAAAAGGTTGCAAGAGCCAAAAACTGTAGCGTAGAAGTGAATGTATTAGACTTTAAACTTCAAAAGTAACAACTTCTAATTTTTAGATATTTCTGTATTTATCATGATGTGTCCCAAAAAATTAAATTCCAGCCCTAACCCTGGATGGGTTGTCACTGACCAGATGGTCGTTAAGAGGTTAAAGATGTGTGAGTTAGGTTTAAAAAGAAGTTATACTGTGCTGAAATACCAGCCTGTGCTTGCAGGAAGAACAAACATCACAAAAATCTCTCGACATGTGGACATAAAAAAGACGTATTAAATGTTTCTGTGGAGAGTGAAAATGTCATTTCCAGCTATGGATGTGACTTTATAAAATGAAAGTTTGAAAAGAGGAAATATCTGACAGTGTTGCCAGCCGTCATAGTGTTTAGGTAAGAATAGCACTGCAAGAAACCAGAACTTAGTGTGTTTAACTAGGCCAAAACTCAGGCGCAACAACTGAGAGAAGAAAAAACTGCAGAAGACAATGAAGCAGAAGTCACTTACCGTATCGCTTTACACTCCAATCAGTGATAATTATCCAGTCTAAACAGCCTTTCACAGTGAACTGGCCCATCCTCTGTGTACCTGCTCATTTCATGTTGCGCTGCCATCTAATACCTCTCCAATCTGATCTTCTCTCACAGCCCTTTGACATGAACTGTTTCTTGTCACGAGGAAGCGGAAGAAATGCAAATGAGAGAGAAGATGCACTCTCAAAGTGGTGAGGCAGAGAGGAGGGGAGTGAGGGAAGGAGAAGGGCTGGCTGGCTGGGTGGGTGTGTGACTGTCAAACAAAGACTTCCGGAGGACAAGTTGAAAACACAGATTATACAGAAAGAGATCAGCGGGAGTGAATGAGCGGTGAGGCCCTAAGCACAGATGGAAGGATATGAGGCTAATACAGTTGGACAGAAAAAAAAGTGAAAGCAACTGGCTAGGACAGAGGAAGTGCAGTGACAAAGGCTAGCTTACCTTCAGCAGCTGAATGACTGACTTTACCGTCAACAGTTTGAGGCAGTACCTGACTCCTGGTTCACTTATATGCTCGCTGCCCCCCACCTACTTCCTCCCACACACCGTATTTCATACACCCACATACACAAGGGTGCAGCAAAGCTAATGTTGATGTGGCTGCTTGGCTGCACGTGTGCTGCTCTCACTCTCTCAAGCATAGAACAAATGGATGAGTTGTGAGAGGTTGGAGTGAATTTCCCTCCTCCAACAACAGCCCCCGTCAAACAGCATGTAGTATTGTGCAGAAGTACATCAGTTCACATGCACATGCTTATAAAGCAATGCTTGTTTATCTCATTTGGACTCATATAGATTTGCTCCATATATTGTTACTTGTTTGGTGAGACTGACTGCAGATTAAGAGACAGATTGTTGACTGTATTGATCTGTTTCAGACAGAAAATAGTGAGGACATAGGAGTTATTTTTGGCAGTAGCTCTCCTCAGCTTGTACCAGAGTAAACTGGTAAACATAGGATGCGGTGAGTTTGTTCTCAAATAATGCAGTGGAAAACAAGTGAAAATTATTTCATTTTCCATAAAGAAATATCTAATGGTGAAATTTTCTACCATCGTTATAGACTCAGGCAACAAGCAACACATTAGATCATAGCTCTTCTCCTATGGCCACACACCTACCTTCTGTTCAAATTCCCACTGTATGGAAGACTAACAATGCCAAAAGTATGACTAAACGCATGCATGAATAAACAAAGAAATAAATAAATGGGCATGAATATTACATTTAATAACTTGATTTTAGATCTATATTTCCTTACTTCTATTAATTTTCATTTGGGATGCATCGCTTTTGTACATTTATTTATTGATATTTATTTCTGCATTTCAAATAATTAATTTCAGGGTTGGTGACAAAATGCATTGCAGCTGGCTTCACATTGTATAGACTGTTGCCATACCTATGCTAACAGCAAGAAAATGTCGTTACCATAGATACAGCACCAGATGATGGAGATGATTCGACTCTTACTACATTTTAAAGGAGCAGTCCAACAAGATGTAAACACAACATTCAGTATTCCCACATTCCCTAACAAAGCTGATATGACAGTGGCAGATTACGGACCAGTAGTCATTTGGACCCAATCAAACATTTGTGGATGCATGAATAGCAGTGTAAGTGTTACTTGTGACCAAACAATAAATAATTTATACTTTTTTTTAACACTGGTATTTATTTAGGTATATAAATTGCATTAAAAATTGTTAATGGCCAGCTTATGTGTTCACACTGTACATGCAAGTATTTACTAGTTCTGCCGGTGCTCTACAAACTGGGCTAACCACAAAAAACATGGGTAAAAAAATAGATGCAACGAAATGTGCAATTATGGGTAAAAACAAACTAAATGTGGACAGGTCAGAACAAAAACTGTTTTGTTTTTTTCATAAAAATTCATTCAGAGTAATGTATAGTATTTTTAACATCCAGAATAAAATATCATCAACCTTTTTTTTGTATTGTGAATGTTGGGAGCACAAACATCTGAATTCATGTCCCACTAAATAATAGGATGCAACTGATCAGACTGATACGTGTGATTTGAATACATGGTTTTATATTGTTTAAACAGTATTGGATGCTGTGATCGGATAAGTCAATCCTTAAATCCTGTCCTTTATTAAAGATTCTTCAGTTGTCCTCTTTTGTTTCATTCTCTCTTCACTTTATAGTTCTGTATATTTGGTTAGGTTTAGTTAAACCAGTTCAAACTAATGTTGTTTTGTATTTTTAAGTTGTTCTCAGGCATTAGATGTTCAATAGGTTGTTGGCCAGTTACACAAAAAGTACTTTAAAGTGACTATGCAGTCCATGTATTTAATTACAGGTCGCGTTGGACCCTTTATGAATTTGTTACTATGACAATGAATACACAAGCAAGCAATTCGATCCACTGTTAACACAAAACTATGAACTACACTTATATTTAGTTTCTCCTGTTGTACCTTAATATATATTTAAGTGATCACTGTGAGACAACAGCTCTAGACACTTAATTTCAGATAGTTACTAGATACTATAAGACACATACAATTTTTTTTGAATGGGAGCCTTATAGAGTCCAAGAATAAAAAGATGGAGCTGGAAATTAGCAGAATAGGTCCCCGTTAATGAAAATCTTTCTTTAAATGCATTAATTTTGCTGTCAAATCCTTAACGCTGTTATTCTGAACATGATGTCATCATGTGGGATCAGCCATGTAATTATCAGATGACATCTGCTGTTAAAAAACAAAGTGTTTTTCTATCATTCCACTGCCACAGACTCTAGCTGGTCTCCAAGGCAACTGGAGGCCGGTCTGCTAAGAGCATGGTTTGTGTCGACATGGCAACAAGACACCTCCTACCACGCATGTTTTCTACAGTCTGCACACTGCCCTGTAGGGCGGAAGCACAGTTTTAGTGCATGGGTTTAAAGCCCCAGTCAGATGAAACAAAATCCCAGTGTGTGGATGTGTGCAGGAGTCTGCTGAAAAAAAGTCAGCAGAGGTCTGATGATGTTGATAAATTGTTATTTGGCTGTGTTGCTCAGGTTACTAGGATACAAGGTTGAGTCAACTTTTACAGCTGATGGTCAGCAGCGACAAGAGACAAACAATGTGTTCCTTCTGCTCCTGCTCGCCTCTCAGCTGCCGACACACAACATAGTTTAAGAGAGATGGTTGTTTTGTTGCAATGTAGACTTTTATCCATGTGCATACAGCTGCTCCTGGGAGTGTCTGACACGTGCTGAGTCACACCATGGATGTTGGCATAGCCACAGTAGTACCAAATACTTCTTGAAACAACAGCAATAACAAAAAATGTTGTCATGCAACAAAACGTTAAATGGACATTTTCAGCCCCATATTTTTAGTCTTAGTCTTTAGCACTCCCCCTTCAAGCCAGCTTAATTCTAAGTGGTTGCCCACTTGTAAACAGAAGATCTGAACAGCAGGTGGGTGGGGCTTTTGTGCTCACAGCATGACCTTTGTGCCTAATTTAACAATATCAGGGATATCTTCTCTCACAGCATGCAGAGAGTAAAAAACTGTCAGAAAGTGTTTAGATCAATGTGAAGCTCAGACTTCACACTGAGCTTTACTTATACATGCACTGATTTCATTATTTCAAGCTCTTGCCCTGTTAAATATGAGCATACACCACTGGATCAGTATAAGAAATTACAGAAAACAATCGGCTTCCTTCAAAATGCACCTACATTGCAAGGACTGTAGAGACACCCAGAGCAAGATATTCAGCGTATTTCATCGCTGTTTGATGGGGGTCATTTTAAAAGGTCTATTTTTTCCATAACAGGCTTCCACCATCATCCGTGTAATCTGTATGTATTACACTGCATTTCTGTCTCTTTGTTTTTGGCCAGCACTAGCGGTGATGAACCACATTACAGGAAGTGGTAACTGAGCGTTAATGTGCGTGCATGTGTACGTGGGTGGGATTTGCTGCAGGCCTATAACCACTTACATGTTCATCTTCTCAGTAGCTAAAGTACAGCAGCCTCATGTCCCACTCTTGTCCACAACCAGCTGCCAAAAACTGCAAACCAGCATCAATCAAAGAATCAGAAAGTGATCAGAAATTGTACTCTTTTCTTTCCCTTTGTGTCTGAGATGGTGCTCTTTTGCGCCCTCTGCTGGATCATGGGTGACAAAAAGTCTTGAACACATAAATAAAAAATATTTGCATTAAAAGTGTTATAACTGTGCCAATGATATTATTATTATAATTATTTATATTATTATTGTTGCTGTTGTTGTTGTTATTATTATTATAGTGGTGCAGAGGGTGGTCAGGATTAGCCATGATGGATAACAGTTTGTTCAGTGACCTCTTCTCCACCACAGCTTCAAAAGTGTCCAGCCAATCACAAAGCCAGCTTTTCTAATCAGTTCATCCAGCCTCCTGGTGTCACCAGCTTTGATGTTGCTCTCCCAGCATACCAGCAGAAATTAGAGACAGAAAATCTCATTTCACTGCAAATTTTGAAGAATCTCACCTTCCTTAGGAAATACAGCCTGCTCACCCCCTTCTTGTATAAAACATCTGTGTTGGCATTCCAGTTCAGCCTGTTGCCTGAGTGGATCATCAGGTACTTCCATCACATCAACATCCTGTCCCAGAATAGAAACGGACATGTTATAAACTTGCGTCTGAAGCCTATCACCATCTCTCTGGTCTTCACTTGCACATTCAGAAGCAATATAACTACTAACTATAACTTTTGATTGTCTTTATTGTCTTTTAAAATTTTGCTTTGTTGTTTTTGCAATATCTTATTTTACTTGTTATATTATTATTACTACTATTGGTAGTAGTGATATTAGTAGTAGTACAACTGCTGTAACTAAAGAATTTTCTAATAAAATATCAAATTGTGCAGACTGGGGTTGCACAGAAAATGCCACCATTTATAATGAGGCCCATTACAAATGTGAAAGTTACTGTACATTAATCCTGTTTGGTTATATAAATATCAAAATACTGTCTACCATGCCACTTCTGTGTCCTGCTGTCTTTTTTCTCCTCTGGCTGCTCCCTTTCTCACCCTAACTCTAGCATTCTCCTCTGTCACACCAACCCTCTGAATGTCCTCCTTCACTACATCCATTAAACTCCTCTCAGGTCTTCATCTTTTCGTCCCACCTCGCAGCTCCATATCCATTATCCATTATCTCTCTGCACGTCCAAACCGTCTCAGTCTTGCTTCTCTAACTTTGCCCCACACTGCTTAACCTGAACCATCCCTCTGATATACCCAACTCTGCCACCTCCAGCTACACCTCCTGTCTTGCTGTTAGTGTCACTGTCTCCAAACCGCACATAACAGCAGCTCATCTTGTAAATCTTTCCTTTCAGTCTTGCTGCTATTCCTCTGTCACAAATCACCTCTGACACTCGTCTCTGTTGACTGCACCCTGCCTGCACTCTCTTCTTCACCTCTCTTGTGTGCTGTCTGTTGCTTTGGATGGTTGAACCCAGGTATTTAAACTCATCTACATTTACTACCTCTACCCCTTGTATGCTCACCTTTCCATCTCTTTCCCTCTTCTGTCATGTTTCTACTGACTTTCAATTCTCTTCTCTCCAGGGCAGCTCTTCAGGCTCTCTTCCACCAGCTCTCACTACAGATTACAATGTCATCTGCAAACATTATAATCCACTGAGACTCCTGCCTGACCTCACCTGTCAGCCTGTCCCTCAGCACTGCAAACAATAAGGGGATGGATCAATCCCTGATATAATCCCACCCCACCTTGAAACCATCTGTCATTCTTACCCCTGTTTTACAGTCCTAAAATATTTGTGTAATAATTAGAATGTTTAAGATGTATCAGTTCTGCAGCTGAATGTGTGAAATTCTGCTGTACAAGCTGACTTTGAAATGCAAGATTACTGTCCAGCCAAAGTCAGACTTAAAACGACCCATTGTTTGGTATAAACTCTTTTGTTTCTTTTTGTCTTCTTTGAGAATCCTCACACAAGTCCATCTAAAACCTATACCATGACCTTTCTGATGCAACCCCAAAGGGATCTTTGTCTATTAAAAACGGGTATTTGGGTATATATAGCTGTTAATGTATATGGCATTAGTGACATGAGAAATCCTTAACAATGTGCTAATTTAAATAATTTAGGGCACAATATCAGAACTGACAAACTTAATTTTCAGCATTTTTTCGATACATTACTTTATATGTTCTTTTTCATTTAACTTATTCTAACCAGCATTACCTTAATTTGGTTTCACAGGTCAATAAACCATTAGCTTAAAAGGATTACTAACTGTGATGTATCAAATTAAACGGCTTTCACTAGCTGAACGTTATTCTATTTTCTTAGTGTTTGCATTTTTTTTGTTTTCATTTGAACAGCAAAAAAGCAGCACAAAGGGTGGCATTTAGTATCGGAATAGGCCAATACCCATCAGAGCCCCTGAGCAAGATGGCGGCTGCAGAAAGGCGTCGCGCGGATATGACGTTTTTCTGTGTGGTGACGTAGTGCGCAAAATGCGTAGTACGTAACGGACGTTCGGGTAGAGAAGCGCACTTGGAACTTTTAAGAGGGTTGGATGTTTTATGTGTTTCAGTGTTAAAAACAGATCATTTTTAAAGTTATGTTGTTAAGTAGCTTATACCGCTTCTTTTGGACAATGCACACACTCATGGGTCACAGCTATGTCCGCAGTTAACACATTGTTCTTTTTTTGTTCTCTCTTTGCTGTAGCAACAAAGCTAACGTTGTTAGCTGCAAGGCTAACACATTCTCCATTCATTCCTTATAACTGTCGCACTGTTAGCATACTTACAGCTAACGGTGTTCGCTAATACTGTGATTTGACATTAACCTAACATCTGCTAATATAGACCTGGGGCAGGTTGTTGACATTTTGTTTTCGACTTTAGTTCACAGAGTTGTCACTATTTACGACCCGGTTTAGGTGACAGTGACCCAACATGTTTCGTCCCAAACCGACTCTGAAGGACCGACAGCACCTATACAAGCTTATCATCAGCCAGCTGCTCTATGATGGATACACTAGCATCGCCAACAGTCTCATTAATGAGGTGAAGCCACAGAGCGTTGTGTCTCCCTCTGAGCAGCTCATGCAGTTGGCAAAGATAGGTAAGAGCTGAGACCTTGTTCTGATCTTAAATACAACATCTTGGGGTGGAGGGTGGGGGATACCTAAAAGTGGTTCGTGCAATTAAAAGAAACAGCCGACACCGACTTCATAGCTTCTGCTTCAGTTATAAGACGAGCTGTTTTTGAAGTGAAACAAATTATGCTAATTCTGTTTTGCTTGAAGAATGTACTCTTCCACTTCACCTCAGTAGGACTTTTGGGATCATCTGTCAGTCACACTCTTCTCTGCTTACTCCACCTTTTCTCTGTCTTGGCATGTGTTGCTCGTTTGCACTGGTATAATTTTGATTCAAAGTGAGAGTCATTAGTGTGCGCCATGCTGCAGCATCATTTACAGTTGCAGGAATTTTTTCCTTTTGCATCCTCACAAACACTCATGTAGCGTAACCACAGTTTCCAGCTAAGTTAAAACTTTTGCAAACATATGAAAAGAAGCTGACGTAGTAGACGTGGCAGTGTGAAATGCCTCCAAACTGCTGACCCTTTGCTGTTAGCTTCCTCCATGCTCGGTTAGCTCCAGTCTCCCACCTCTGACTGACATATGCACAAAGCATATGCTAGAAAGTCAGCTGTGCCATAATGGATGCAGCTCACCCTGGACACTGTCTTTTTCCCCCCTGCCCTTAGGAGAAAGATTCAGGAGTATAAAGCTCAGACCGAACACACTAAAAACCGCTTTAAAAAGAAAAACATGACCGACTGTGGAGTGACTGACTTTCTTTTAGGGCAGATTTTTCAAGTTCTCTACTGGTAATACTTTTCCTGGGGTTATTTATTCTGTTATCTAATCTCCTCTGTCTGGGGAGCTATAATCTCAGATTCCTGGGCCTTATGTGGCCTTTGGATAACAGTTGTTACATCCATGTCTTGGTTTTTGTACTGTATGTCTTCAGACCCTAACTTCAACCTACAATCCATTACAGGGATGGAAAACGACGATAGTGCCGTTCAGTATGCTATCGGTCGCTCAGATACTGTAGCCCCAGGTGTTGGCATTGATCTGGAATTTGATGCAGACGTCCAGACCATGTCTCCAGAGGCATCAGAGTATGAGACCTGCTACGTCACATCTCACAAGGGCCCTTGCCGCGTTGCTACATACAGTCGAGATGGTCAGCTGATCGCTACCGGCTCCGCTGACGCCTCCATCAAGATCCTGGATACTGAGCGCATGCTGGCCAAGAGTGCCATGCCGATTGAGGTGAGGCAGCTCAGACAGCACAGGCATGCTAGATGTTTGTAAGCCAGTGCACTGACATTTTTTTTCCATTTCTACATACGTCAGGTGATGATGAATGAGACGGCGCAGCAAAATATGGAGAATCACCCTGTGATTCGGACACTGTACGACCACGTCGATGAAGTCACCTGCCTCGCCTTCCATCCCACTGAACAGATTCTGGCATCTGGCTCCAGAGATTACACCCTCAAACTGTTTGACTACTCGAAGCCCTCTGCAAAAAGAGCCTTTAAATATATACAGGTCAGATTAATTGTTTACAATCCAAAGTTACAAAGCTGATGTATATAAATAAAAATCTTTGTAATCCAGTTGTTGCCTTATTGATTTACCCACAGGAAGCAGAAATGCTACGTTCAATCTCCTTCCACCCCTCAGGTGACTTCCTGCTAGTGGGGACGCAGCACCCCACCCTGCGCCTCTATGATGTCAACACTTTCCAGTGCTTCGTGTCTTGCAACCCACTGGACCAGCACACAGACACCATCAGCGGCGTCAGCTACAACCCCACCGCTAACAGCTACGTCACCTGCAGCAAGGACGGCAGCATCAAGCTGTGGGACGGTGTCTCTAACCGCTGCGTGACTACCTTCGAGAAAGCGCACGACGGAGCAGAGGTGTGCTCCGCCATCTTCTCCAAGAATTCCAAGTACATCCTGTCCAGCGGGAAAGACTCGGTGGTCAAACTTTGGGAGATCTCTACAGGCCGGACTCTGGTCAAGTACACAGGTAGGGAGGATTTGCTTTTATTCTAAACTATGACAGTTTGTCATAATGAAAAACAAAAGAATTTTGAACAATAGGATTTCACTGAAGCATTCACAGTCACAGATTTGCTGATGCAGAGCTTACCTATAGTGACCTACTTGCAACATTTTAAAAACTATAAAAAATAAATATTATGACAAGTTTATGCCAAATTCATATTTTAAGTTCCAACACCATAATGATGATGTGACTCACAAAAGAATTACATTTATCTAGTGTGCATATTGGCTGTTCATGCTGAGAAATGTGACCAGAAATGTAGTTTATAATGCATACTACATAAAAATGTAGTTTATCAAAATGTATTTTTTCTGTCATGAGTGTATAAAACATTAAAAGAGAAAAAAAAACGCACAAGAAATAAAGTAAAACCACACAAACTAACAAACTAAAAAAATCTGCTCCTGGGCTCTTTTAACAAAAGTTTGTTATTTGGTGCGAGGAATCAGACCTCTACAACGTGCCTGCTCCACCTTCAGCATTGATGTCATTTCATTTCTGTTTTTAGCCCAGCACAGAAATAAAACTCTTTTTTTTTAACACTGAAAACATCCACACAGCTCCTCTCTTGGTCACAGGTTATTTTTGTGCATCTCTCCATCCTTCATCCATCTTTTCCGTTTTTGACTGAAGCCCAGCTGTTAACACATTGCTGTGTTACTCAGCATGTGTATTTCCGTATTTCACACACGATTCTGTATCATTGGCAGTATTGAACAGAATTACATGTGGACCATGTGTTTGCCGTCCCTGTGTTGTTGTTGTTGTTGTTGTTGTTGTTTGTAACGATTTTTAATTTTTAGTTTTACAACTGAGCTGTGGATAGAAGCAGTGGTAAAACTTACTTTTCTCCAGCTACTGAACTACTGTTTGATTAAAAATTCTTATTAGGATTTAAATTACAGAGGTTGGATCGCACTTACAGTAAGGAGCTTAGCTGCTGTCAACTTAATTAAAATGTTCTTTCTCCCACATTGTGTGTGTGTGTGTGTGTGTGTGTGTAGTAGAAAATCCAGAGTGTTATGTCTTACATTTGTGTCTTAAAATACCTAAATGGATATATGCAGCGTTTCATCTGATAACTCATGTGTTAGCGTGCCACGCTTGAGTAAAAAAGTTTTTTTTACTCCTACTTATCGTCTTTTAGGCAGCGTTTTGTAACGTCTCCATCAAGTATGATCATAATGCAGTAGTAATAAGGATCCTGTTTGTCAGTCAGCACTAGAGGTCGCCTTAGACTCTGTCATTGTCAGTTTAGGGTTGAAAAAAATCAGTTATGATGGCATTTTGTCTGTCTTAATTTTTTTTTATGACAGTGAAACACATTTAATAGTGTTTAACTAAAAAAAACAGAAGTAAATAATACACAGAACACAATGTGCATTTGTGCAGACATGGAGGGAAAACAAGAGAGACGTGGTTCTCACTTCTAAGCCCAACCCTGTAAAAACCAGAGGAATGAGCTGCAGTTACAGGAGCCACTAAAATGCCACAAATATGAGCTGAATGGACTTAAGCTGGGTGCTCGTTTGTCACGTTGTCACATGGATCCACAACGTTTTGTAAATTTCATGTGTTATTCTACAGTTTTATGATGTGTGTTATGCTGTGAAAGAGACAAACCACTTATGGTGGCAGTATTGTAGCATGTGAACTATATAATGTTACAGTAGATCCACAGTCAGTGGAAGTGAGCAAGTGTGGCATGGACTTTCAAATCAATAAAAATGACAGATTAGGGGAGAAGAAAATAAATAAAACACACTCAAACTCTTAAGCATGAGCTCTGTTTATGCTTCCGTATGTGCAACAGTTCATGCTGCAACACTGCTATCTGCACACACACGACCCTTTTTATTTCTACATCTCCTCACTGTACTTATCATTTCTCTCATCTCAACACACACTGCAGATACCATCTACACTATGTTATAAATATCTGCTCTATAGAGGTTTTGCACACACGACCCCTTATCACTTCCCAGCCATTTTAGATATGTAACATGTCAAGCGAGTAAAAAACCTACTAAACATTATGTAGATGAGCTTAACTATGGCAGCTATAAGTAAACAAACAAATGTATATTCTCGTTATGTGGAGAAATCGGGCAATGGAGGGCTGAAGATGGATGTTAACTTACTCCTTCTGAGTGTGTTTACTGATGCTGTGAAGTGCAACCCTGGCACTCTCTCTGACTTCACGCTACACACTTTATATCATTATGTTATCAACCACCCCTCGTGTTATACTGGACAGCATGAACTGTTGCACATATGGAAGCATAAACAGAGCTTATGCTTAAGAGTTTGAGACGCCACTTCTAAAATATTATTTGTGTGCGTGTGTGTGTGTGTGTGTGTGTGTTTGATTTCTTTTTTCTCTCTCCTAATTTGCCTTTTTTAATGATTTGAAAGGTCATGCCACACTTTCTCCCTTACAGCCTGTTTAGGTTTGGTGCTCTTATGTAATGAATTAATTTTTCTAAATCTAACTTGTCAGCTGATTGGATTACATTTTACTTTATTGCAATAACCAGGTCATCATGTCCTCACTGGTTTATTGCCTGTGATGCTACATATTACCTGTTGTTGGGACATCAGTGTGAACGAGGGGAATTTACAGAACCCAAAACGTGTGTTTAACATGTTTTAAATATACAGTAGCTTTCAGCTGCCAGTGCTGGATCTCAGTAAAAATAAAAACATTTCATGCCTTTTCATGATAAAGTACAAGCTTCATCATACTGAATCAGATTATCAGGAATCGTGATAACTGCTGTTCTCATAAATGTTGCAAAAACCCCTGCCAAGTCAAGAGCTTGATGACGCTATATTGTGGAGGGTCTGCAGACATGTGTTGCATTGCCATTTCCTTCCTTCTTTGTATGAATGATCATAGTTTGAGTTTTTCTTGTGAATGTTTATCTGATAAGAAAACTCGTGTGTCGTGCTTTGAGAATTTGGGGGTTAGGGGTACAGACACAGTGATGTAGTAATGCATTGTGCTCAAAGACTGGAGGGATGGTTTTGTTTTTTGTTTTTTTTAGTGGTTGGAATTTCTTCAAAATTGTTAACATAGTTTTGATTCCTTTCTTAAGGAACCACTTATTTAACAGTAATTAATAACTATAGATAAATGTGTGGCCTATACACAGGCAACACATTTAAAAGTGTTTGTTTGTTTGTTTGTTTTTTTAAAAAAAGAAGTTACTTTTAAAAGCCTTTTAAAAGATGTTTTAAAAGTGTTATGGTGCTCTGTCTTTTTATTTCAGTCAAAGTAGGCCACTTTTAATTTGATTATTTTGAATAAGCACAGCTAAGACTTGAAAGTGACCAGCTTTACAGAGACCGTATCTGAGTAGGCCTTAACATGCTAATAGATCCCCATAATGTATAAATGCAGCAAAACATGGTATTATTTAATAAAAAATGCAGTTTCAGCACCTAATAGTTCAGTCATTAACAGACTCATCACACGTGGTATAACATTCAATTATTTGCACCCATTGTTGATATTGACAGGCTGTGTCATTTTTATTATAAGGCTCAAATGTTTTGTGGCAATAAATACATTTATTTTGATCAAAAATGGCCAGCAGGTCGAGGCTGCAGAAAGAAGTCCAAATATACAGAATAATGAAGGAAAATTGTGACCTCAGTAAACACTTTCCTCATAATTTTATGGTCATAAATTCATAGCAACCAGAGATTATAATGTGAATGAAAACTTTATGTAACTTTTGGCATAATAACCTCTGACAACATGAAGTGGGCAGAGACCTGACCGAGAATATTTTTTCTCAACTTCCAGGCAAGCGATTACCAATGGGAGTGCAGAATACCGTTGACTGGCATATGACCTTGCGGTAAATATATTCAAAGGTTACCCAGGAAACCAGAGCGTAATTGTATAATTTAGTCCATTAAGCATCAGCTAATTGGAAGGCTGGTGTTCGATCCTTGGCCAAATATCCTTGGACAAGATAATAATTCCAAGTTGTTTCCCGATGCATCCAGTGTGAATGTGTGTGAGTGTTAGATGGAGAGCATTTAGCAGAAGAACGTGCTTGTATGAATAGCTGTGAATGAGGTGAGTTCAGGTAGACTAGAAAAGTGCTATATAAGAAGAAGTAGTCCTAACTACACAGTTGCCCATTCACATGCTGGTAGTTATATTTTTGCTGTCATATAACAAGTATATTATCTACAATGCTTCCTACTAACATTCAGCACTTATGTATTTGATATTAGCAGGGAATCAGCAACAGATGATTAATAATTACACCAGCAACACTGCCATGATCGCTGTCTGTGAATGTCCTAAGTCTACAAACTGGAGAAAATTAGGTAACCTAATAGACCGTCAATGCTGGCAGGAAAGAAGCTGCAGAACTGCATTTGGGGCTGGTCAAAACTAACAACTGACATGGGGCTTAAAATCCACCAAGGCAGGAAGAAGTGCTTCAGAGAGCTTAGAAAGGGGCCTCGGATTGACCAATACTTCTTAAGAAGTAAGTCAAATCAGTCGATTGAAGCCCAGAGGCAGGAGAACCCCCACAGTCCTCAGGGTATCAGCACC
Source organism: Tylochromis polylepis (assembly GCA_015107715.1). Lineage (NCBI taxonomy): Eukaryota > Metazoa > Chordata > Actinopteri > Cichliformes > Cichlidae > Tylochromis > Tylochromis polylepis. Next base: position 27,276 of record VVHJ01005616.1, read on the forward strand.
CCGAATGAAGTTCAGCGTCATACAGACCTTCCTACAGTCTCCAGATTGGAGCTCAATCAAACCCAGCCAGCAGCAGTTTCCAGTTTAGAGCCTAGCCAGTCACACCAAATATCAGGCCCTAGGTCAGGGTCCAGACAATTAATACCAGCCTCTAGCATGGAGTTTAGCCACCAACAGCTAGCAACACATTTCTGTTAAAATGAAACAAAATTTTGGTGGAGTGATTTGTGGGCTGAGGCACCCTGCGAGGCTGGGGCACGCGACTGGCGAGGTGTCCTGCTGGTGGAGATCCCGGGGTGCCTTTCCTCATGGTAGCCATCCTTCAGGATGTTATCCATTTGAAGCGATGCATTATCATGGATTGTAACATCTAGTCCTTTTTATTTGAATCAGTATGAGATACAAGTACTGTTATTCTTTGTGAGGTGGCTCTGCAGGTCGTCACTCCAATCCACGTCATTGCTGCTGGAGATCTTAGTATTATAGGGATTGATTTCTACTGGTACTGCTCTAGGTCGGAGATGTGTCTGTATCTATAATGAGATCCGCAACACACATCATCCCTGCAACTTCTAACCTGACCCATAAACACGCTGTCATTTAGCATGTGGAGAATATTTCTCCATCTTTGTGCTGTTCTTACGGGAACGGGGAGCACACATGCACAAGATTGCAATGTGGTTCATTTATACAGTTATGCAATCACCATTCTTATAGTGGCAAATTAACATACGTCAGGCAGCTGTAGGCACACAATCAAATGCTGTACTACATGAATAGTTCCTAAAGTCACCAAGTCATCTCCATGTCCACGTACTTCCATCAGTAACTGGAGACAAGAAAAATAAAATTCCCGGCTGCTCAAAGACCAGCAGCTAAGTCAAAGTAAACTTTATTGCCATGTCAGCCACGTACAAATACTAAGAGGTCAAACTGCAAAACTCCAGGTCCACAGTGTACACACAGTGCAAATAACAAAACATGCTCCAGATACCAGCATTTACAAATATGAATGCAAAATAAATATATGTAATCCAAATACCAATTGCAAAATATAAAATACGCAAAATATTTATGCAACATATAAATTAAATTAGAAAAGTGCAATAAAGAGGAAACAGCAGATTAACCGGACTACAGTGCCTTGACTTAAGAGAGATCTTCAAGGTCAGTATAAGACTGCCAGTCTGTGTCCTTTGGATAAAGTATCTATGCATTAGTGAGTGTTTCTATCAGTTGGAGTGGTGAGGCAGTAAGGAGGATTCTGGTAGGCAGCGTGGTGTTGAGAAGCCCTTTGGCCTTGAGATAAAAGGTGTTTCACAGCCGCTTGTTACCCTTCCTGAGAAAGCTGAAGTTATTTTCTGCAGCGATTTGTTTGTTGAAGAGATTGTGTTGTTTGTGCTTGAGAGGTCCTCAGTTATATTGACACTGTTAGGAGGATCAAGTTCATCAATCTCAGTTTTTGATGAGTGGGATGTGAGTTCCTGAAATCCAAAATTAGCTCTTTAGTTGTGTTGACGTTGAGAGATTGTCGTCTGTGCACCAGTTTGACAGCTACTGGCTCATCTGTATATGCAGACTCATCGTTGTTGCTTATCAGTGCTAACGCAGTCGTCTCATCGGCAAACTTGATAATGTGGTTGGTGTTATGTGTTGCTGTGCAGTTGTGAGTCAGCCGAGTGAAGAGCAGAGGAATGGGTACGCAGCCCTGTGCTCAGTGTGATGATATTAGAGGTGTTGCAGCTCATCTGTACTGACCGAGGTTTCTTTGTCAGGAAATCCAGAAGCAGAGAGTGGTGTTCAGTCTGAGCCCTCTCCGTTTCACAACCAGTTTTCGTGGGATTCTTAAGCTAAAGGCTACAAAAAGGATTCTGACACCTGTCTCTTTTGTCCAGATGAGTCGGAGAAAAGTGAAGGGCAAAGGATATGACATCTTCAGTGGACTGGTTAGATGGGTAGTTCCTGTTTGAATTATGTTTATCTCCCAAGTCTGACTGTTAACTTTAAGGTTAAATTCATAAGAAATATCAGAATTTTAAGAATTCAATTAGATTTTCATCGCTGTGAGCCACTCTTATCGAATACATTTCATTATTACATTTATTCATTATTACAGACAGCAAATTTGATGCAAGATTTAGGAACGTAATAAATTGGCCCTTATCTTTAACCTATGAGTAGGTTTTGTAAGACAAGTTTGCACAAACACACATCCATTTTAAGAAGCAATACCGTATAATGACTGACTCCAGGTCAGCTGGTCAGCATCTGTAGACTGAGCTGTTAACTGTGTTTGCTGTCTGTGTTACAGGCTTAAACCACATGTTTTTTTCCCACTTTGTCCGTGGCCGATAACTGAAGAAATATAGTAAAGCAAATGTGGTTGACACCCACCTACCCACATGGTTAAAAAAAATACCTCCAGCATACGCATCAACTTTAATAACGAGAGTATATTATATATTACACTGTTGGTTTATGAAAAAAAAAAAATTCATTTGCACAAAATAATTCAGCAAGTTTCAAGAAGCTTTGCACTTGGTTTTTTTTTTTTGGGGGGGGGGGGGGCAAGGT